>QQSS02229268.1:0-103428 GCA_003687565.2 Craspedacusta sowerbii | reverse complement strand
ACCCCAACCCCAACCCCAACCCCAACCCCGCCCCCGACCCCAACCCCAACCCCAGCCCCAACCCCAACCCCAACCCCAACCCCAACCCCAACCCCAACCCCAACCCCTAAGCGGGAGATCAAAAATTCTTTTTTGGGCATCATTGAAAACAAAATTACATTCACATAATAAAATAATTTTAATCATTAGGGTAATTTTTTTATAGAAAGGTAAATTGAATATCGAGAAATAAAATAAGTTTTTCCTTAGAAAATTCTATTATTAATGTTTCAAATATTGGAGCAAATAAAGAAAGGCCAGAAGGGATAAAAGAGATAGTAACTGCAAGTTAAAAGAATAGCCAAAACAATTAGCTGGGATTTCCCAAACAAACAGATAAATGGCCAGCGTACTAATTTTAATACAATCTGTATCAATTTAACTAAGCTAATAATTAATTTTCAAAAGATTTCAGAGTATTTGATTTTATCAACTTAACTCGCCTATTCTTTGAGTTTCGCCAAAATTAAAAGACCTTTCTATTTCGCTTATTTTAAAACTTTTGAAAGTAAAATCATCCTTACATCAATTGATTAATTCCCTTGTACTCCGAATTTTAGTAAAACTTCAATTTATAAATCACTATTCTTAGTTGTAAGGAATATATATTTACTGATTATGAAAACAGAGTCAATACTAAGTTATTCAATGTTTGGCAATAAAATCCTATTTTCTAATAAAGTTTAAGGGGTTATATAACTTTTCCATTTGAATTTTGTTCTTGAAATCGTTTTTTTAGCAAGGTTTAAGGCAAACATATTCAGATTTTTCTAAATAACAAGTATTGATTAGCTTAAAGTTTATAAAAATTAAAGGAAAAAACTTAATGACTGTGTAATTTTATGTAATGATTTTGTAAATTAAAAAGGATTTTGATTTATTGCTGGAAGGAATTTATAAAATTTATGAAAATCTTTTTCTAGTGTTTTCGCTATTGCTTAAAATTATGGAATTCTTAAAAAATTTCTTAAAATATTTAAAACTTTTAAAGGATTTTATGAGAAAGCAAGAGACCTGAGAACCAATTATTCCCTAAATGAAACTTAATATATTCTATCCAATCTACCTACTTAAAAATTTTTTTATTAGTTCAAAAATTCATATAATTTCGAAAATATTTAGACTAGTCCTTTGTGGGCCTATAATGTATTTTGATTAATATGCCTAATTTCTTATTATTAGAGAGGCTTAAACCAGTTCTCAACTTTTATTTTAATTGATGCCCTGAGTAACATAGATAATGCAATTCTTTAATTAAAGCACTTATGGGAGGCCAAATCAAGTACTATTTATTGACATTACATCCATCCAAAACTATCATTTTGAATCATATTAAATGCCTATTAGGGGTTCAAATAAATCATTTGAATAAATAAGTAAATTTTAGAATGATTTTTTTATTTTATGATTGCATTCACAACATTAAATACTTGATCTTAAAATAATGGTAAACCTTGCATTACTTTGAAGTTGAATATCTTAAACTGCTTAGGTTAGAAATATAATTATTATTATTGGATAATTTATTTTAATTTCTGCAAACTTTCCCATTAACAACAATTTTTATATGCCAAATTGAGAATTTATTCGTTTTTTCCTTATTTAATTATCCAGCTCATAGCTATATCACAATAAACTTGTTAATTTTTGTTAAGGCTTGTAGATATAAAGCTTAGAAAAAATTTGAGTTAATTGGGGTTTAACTACTTTTGAACTATCTATAAAATTTATAGAAATGAGTTAGAACTAAGATTTAATTTTTTTCCAGCAGAATTCTATGCAAGCTCAATTAATTTTAAGACTTAAATATTATTTAATTTACCCTAGATTGCGATGAACTAGACAAGCTACTTAGAAGTCATTTATTTAAGACGCTTAGGAACTATTTTTATATTAGATTATTACAAGTAAATACAAAGTTTAATAAAACTATATTATATTTCTGTTTAACAAGATTTTTATTTTCTCAAAAGATTAAAACTTTCATCCAAAAAGTGCTTTATTTAGAGTATTGAACGGCAAGTATTGATCTGTTTATCCATCACATATAAAACAGTAAATTAAAAATCCTAATATGAGTAATTTGGATCAATCAAAATAACCTAACTAAGGCATGACCTAATTAATGAAAATCTAGAATAGTCTAGTAATTTTATAAAGAATGACCTGAAGAGGGCCTTGAGCTGGAATTTAGGCATAAGTAATTTGATTAGATTTACTATTAATTTGAGCAAGTCTTAGGCATTGTTAAGATTAAAGTTCGTCTGATTAAATTGAATAATTCTTCTTTTGATTCTCCATAGCATATAGTTTTATAAGACTTGATCTATAATTTTCATTGTTTACTCTAATCCTTACGATACCTAAAGCTAATTGCTCAGTATTCCTTCAATTAAACCCACCTTTCTGATTACTTAAAAATTATTTAGAACCTAACAAATTTATCCTACCTGCTAAAGAACTTGATTCTAAAGTAAGCCCCTTCTCTTTAAAGTTTTAATAATTAGAGAAAGTAATTAATAATGCTAATTAGTAGAAGAGCTAAGGAGATCTTGGACAATGGCTTGTGCTTCTTGATTATTGCAGTCATTGACGAGATATTGAGCCAAAGCGAACTTAGTTCTTAACTTAAGTTGTTTTTGGAAATAGAATGAAGATAAAATTGTTAAATATGTGAATCCGCTTGATTAAAATATCTAAATGGATTTCTAAAAACAATTATTTTACACGAAGAATTAAACGATCTTGAGAAATAACTATTCCGTTTAGGCTTGCATCAACACCCAATAGCTATCCTCTAGATTCAAGTAGTTATAGTAACTTTATCTCAAAAACAATATCACTGTTTTTGACTTAGTAATATATTACGTTTTTTTAAGTCCTTATTTCAAACCAAATTATAACACTTACCAAGCTCTCTCTGCATTACCTTCCTAAATCATTAATTTTTCCGCTATTCTTAAGTATAATTAAGCATCTTCCCTATACTATTAAATCTTTTAATGTAAAGATTTTCCATTTCTTTGGAAAAATATCTTTTAAATCCAAGGGGGAAATTATTGAGGAGGAACGAAATTCGAGAGAGGCAGCAAGTTGATGACTTCGTTTAAATTAATATCATAGTTGGCTACTAATTATTACATTATAGAGGATTAATCAAACACTTAAGGGATGGCCCATAACACATCAGAAGAAAGTCTACTTTTTTTATCTAAAAGGCGGTAAAGGAGTTTTGTGATTTCCCAAGAGACCATCCTTTTCAATTATTATACATCATAGAAACCAAAAACTTAAATTAGTTTTGCAATCCTGTATGCTCTAATTGATTACTCTTGATCATTTTATAGATACGCAGCAGAAGAGTGTTATAGAAGAACTTGAATCGCTTGCTGTTAAGGCAGTCTTTCAAGGTCATTCCATAAGTTAAATTTGGTGATTTAATAAGAAAGGGGAGCCTGATTTTATTAGGGTGATGCAGTCTCGCGAATGATATTTTAATTGTGTCTTCTTGAACAGATATCGAATAAGCCCATTCTATCAAATATATAAATAAATTACTCACTTTTTGAAAAATTTACTAATCTTTAAGACAAGCAATAAGGTTGCAACCCCCAGGTTCACACTCATCAGCTGCATTGTAAAATCGTAAAGATAGTTAGCCAATCCCACGATTGCGCATATCTGAACTAATTAAATGAAACTAAAAATCCACTCCTAAACATCTAAAAATATGATAGTCAGAATAACAAAGAATGCCTGTACTAAGACCATGAAATAAAAGTAACCATAGCGCAATATCAGAACTGCGAATAATAGAATTCTTATATGACTGGCTATAAATATAATGTTATGGCTCTGGTTTTCAGTATATTTGATAATAAATTTGTCCTTTTAAGTTTTTAGAGATGCTGTGCTGAAACTAGATTAATCAATTGATTTGTATAAAACAGGTATATTTTTGTCAGTAAAAACGATACTGCAAATGCCTATCGGCTGAAAGATCAAAACAAAGGCAGCGACGACCATGCTGAAAGTTTGCTAGTTCCAAATATCTTAATTAAGATTATATTTAAAGTACATCTGTATTTAAGTAAAAGATTTAAATGCAAGCAATAAGGAATTGAATTAAAAGCAAAAGCCTAGCATTTTGTGAAGAATATTTGAAACAACCTTATTAGAAAAACAGCTTATAGTCTTTAAAAAAAGTGTAACCCCCAAAATAAAGCAAATTGCTACAAAGCAGTCTTTATAGAACGGTTGATTGTGTCCATGCATAATAAGCCTAGGTTATCTTAAGCCAAAGCTAAAGTTTGAACCAATAGGAAAGCCTATTAGGAAGAATTTACTTGTGCTATTAGAGATAGTAACTATTTCTTGGCTTATCTTAATTCTGAAGTAAGAGAACAGAGTCATGATTTGGAGGATCATGGTGGGATTCCCGACGAATGAAAACATTTTAATTCCAAATCCTAAGACTAGCGAGACTATATATAAAAAATAAATAAATAAGTGATCTATTTTTACTTTGTTGTCAAAGGTATTGACGTTGTATTTGGATATGCCGTAGATAGAATTCGGAGCTGTTTATAAATGTTTCGAACCTAAAACTAGCCAATAAGGTTAGTTTTACGATATTTACATATCGCAATTTCCAAATACAAACTGAGGACTTCTTTTCCCTAAAACTGTTGGCTATCCATGGCAGGCTATTGACATAGTCTCATTAACCACATAAAAAAATGCGTCTTTTGACTCAAAAAGAGTCTATGTTTAAACAATCGCTACAAACTTCTTTGCTATTGCGTAAGCGTAAATTATTTTTAAATTTGATTTGACTAGATCACAATTTTTACAAATACAATGCTCTTACAAATAGAAAGAATTGTTGTTGCATAGACACCTTTTATCGAAATAGTCATACCCAGACTTTAATTTAGACTCATCGCAAAAAATGCAGCCAGATTATGTCCAATAATTGTTAGGCTTGCAGCTTAAACAAGTTTAAATAGTACAGGTTAGACAATTATTTTAACACAATAGACACTTTTAGTTGGCTAGAAAGTATCCCTTTTTACAAGAGTTCAAGTAGGCATAACAAGTTTGGTTAAAGCAAAAGCCGTTTTAGCAGTCTTAAGAACATATCTATGCTCTATCTGAAAATGATGGACAAATTATATATCCTGTAAATAAATAAAGATTCTAAACTTTTTAACCAGATTTACACCGAATGTAATTATTGCTAATGTTGACATAAACTAACCCATTCTAATCAAGCCAACTTGACACACAGAGTTCTTTCACGTTCGGATAGACTAACCCTTTCACATATCGACTTTATGGTCCAACAAAATTCAAAGGGCTCGGATTATTTGACGAAACTAGGCAGCTAGAGTAATTGGCTAGGTTAGGATAGGGTAAGTCTTTTAAACATAGGAACTTGAATTTTAGAAATTTATCATAATAAATTTGGCCAGGTTAGCAAGCTCTTTAAAATTGGGATTGAAACTAAAGGAATTGGCAACCTGCTTGGCGGCCCCAGCTCATCATTTAATCTTAATTAAAGTATTTTTCTATATCATAGAAGTTCAAGGAGCTCAAGACTTATATTGTAAATTAGCTAAGAATAAGAGCATCCGTTGGATTTAATGAAATACCCATGAGTTACTACTTCAAGACATTATAATTCCAATGGGACTCGTTATTACCATACTCCAAAGGGATCCCCTTTAGATTTGCGCACCCGAAGTAAGAGTAGCTCAAATCCAATAATTTTTTGGATTTAAGGAAGGTAAGGTTATTAATTTGGAAGCTTAGATCTTTGAAAAAATAGTTGGAGAAGCCTAAAAGGTGAATCATTTGATGCAGAATAATTCTGAAGAAGAACTGAAATTGGGAACTTGATATTGTATTAGGCAAAGAATTGATGTGCATTGAAATGAATCCAACAACTGGTCTTTTAGGCTGATATGCCCTAACCATGCAAATCTTTGAGGCAACAATGAAAGGCATGTCTTTCTTAAAATAAAGGAGAAGGATGAAGTCTTCCTGCCTTAAAACATTATTATAGCTTATGTTAAATGTAGGATTGCCGCAGACTTGAGTATTCATGAAGACCTAGTAATGCTCTAAAATGATAAATTTTTTCATGAAAGACTTTAGGTTTATTTGAATCTTATTAATATAGTTTCTTCTCATGTCTTTTCCCTAAAGCTAAGACTACACAGCTTAGGAGATGTCCAGTCCTAGTCCTCCTTTTTACACATTAGGTAAGTTAGGAATATTCATTAACAAAATCTCCTTGGGGTTTTAAGAATACCCGCATACATTCACTTTGCTTAATGAAAATTTAGCCAAGAATATTATCATTATAATCACATATTTTAGAAAATTAAACTAAATTTGTTGGTGTCTGAGGAACTTGGCCAACTGAGTCCTATGAGTGGGTCGATTGAAATTCTAAGAGTTTGTTCTAGTAATCCAGGAATCACTTTGGACAGGACAGAACATCCCACTTACAAGCAAGGGTTGGTGTTGATCTAGATTAGCCACGGATGGTAATTTTCATCTATCATGAAATCTAAACCGAAGATCTCAAAGTTATTAATCCTTCTAAAGGGATCTAAGGCAGGTCCAGCTGCCTTTAGAGCTATAGTCGTTGATTAGCGCATTTTCGCCAAAATACTCTTGAAGTCTTTTTTACTCTTAATAGACATTAAATAGCTTTCAAAATCTTAATAAGAAAGCTTATTTCCAGCCTCATGTTGCCCGTATTCCTAGTCATATTTTTGGATGGCATCATTGGTTAAGTGAACATATAGATCATCTATTTGCCCTGCTACAAATTTACGGCCACTTGTCCTTATATAACCATCTTTATACCAATAACCCCTTAATTTACCGTTAATTGAAGTTAATAGAATAAAATGCCTGATATCGAACTTTCGCTATTGATAAAGTAGTGGCTTTGTTAAATATTCTTGAACGATAAAAGTGCTTTTTTGAGGTTTATTTTTAAGTTATTTGACTAGCTGCGCAAGAGTTGAAATGAGAAAGATTCCTGAACCTCTGTTACTATTTTAGCCAGGTTTAACAATCCAGATAGTGTTTTTGTTAATATTGACAAGATGCCTGCGAAATTGTTGAAAGGACTAATGCTAGATATTTTATATCAGAAAAGTTAAGGGCACTATTGAAAAAAGATCTAAGCTATGCCTTTAACAATATCTTTTGAGGTTTAAAAATAAATTTTTTTTATCACCCAACTAATTATTAAATTAGAGATGGTTGGTCATCGTAAATTAATTATTGTTTAAAATTGACAAGAGTCCGCACACCTGAGCTCCCTTCTTTCTTTAGAGCCTTAACTTGCTGAACTGATATTCTTCCTCCTATGTTAGTATATTGAACTCCTCATATCTTGATTAGAGTGATAAAATTTAACTATCGTTCATACCCATTTTGGCTTGACGTGAATGAACCTAATTTATCTTGATTTGAGTCCAGCTCAAAAATACATTTTAGTTATCTTGACTAAATATAATTTTTTTTCTCCTCTTAAAAATTTATTTGACGAGGTGACCATTGTTGCCTACCCCAATGTAAATTTTAAGCATTTTTTTTGATTTAATTTAATGATCATAAAATAGCCCATTTGAGTAGTTGATCTTAAGATTGAACATGATCCCGTTCATGATTGCGGTTTATTTTACTTTCTTTTTATCAATATTTTTGAAATATATTACTTTTTTATCCCTAATCTGCGATGGATCTTGCTTTAAAGATTAATTTTTTAAAGAAAAAAGCCTTCTGGGGAGCATTTTCTAAGACCCAACTGCAAGAGGTTGAGTTGATTAGACATCCTATAAATTCTTTGATGCTGAAAATAGTTGCACACTTCTTAACTTCTGATATCGGAACTTTATATCGTTGGCTACTTCAATTGTTATTCTTTTTTTTGAGTTGGAATTTTAATTGCAGAAAAATTTTAAGGTTTTTATTATTCTAGCCACATCTCGCTATGCTTACTCCCTGCCAGGCTCAGGCTAGGTCTCTTGCTGAGTGAATTCGCTCTGCCTTGGTTCGCCTTGGAAGAATATATTATTAACTGACACAGTATAGGGCTTAGTGGGGTGAAGGCTGGTTGATTTTTGTACAAACTTAACTCTATTAATGGAGTTATGTTTGGATGGATTCGTATAAACTTTATGCATTATAAATAAAGCATACTCTTTTTAGAATTTAATTGATATATTGTAATGTTAAGACTTATGTTTAGATGCACCTACTACACTAAACTCTAACTTAAAACTACTGCCTCACAAAAATAAATCAAGATTAATTACCTCCGACTAGCAAAAATTTACCATCCCGATGTTTACAGAGGTAAGCTTAAGAATAGATTCAATTAAATTAGGGAAGCATATGAAATTTTAAAAAATGCTTCAAAAAGAAAATAGTATGATTAAAAACTTGATATTCAGATGGCCCGGAATGAAAGCAAGCATTAAAATACCTAAACCACCTCCAAAGACGACTTTTTCTATGACTTCTCAGCAGTTAAATTGTAGGATATACAAAGAGAGTATGATGAGCTGATGAAGTAGCCTATAACGACCAAGTTCGGGTAGATTTATATGGCTGAAACTCCGATGTTTAGAGAAGCGACCAAAGAGTAAAGAACAAGAGGAGTATTTGTAGCCTAGAATAATTCAAATAGAGTGAAGGGCGATAGACTCTAGAGCGATTACAAATAAATATATGAGGACCAGATGAAAATTATGAATTCTCAAGTAAAACAGAGGATTTAGCATTACTAGAAATTTACTAAAATACAGCGATTTCTCTAGGACCAACCAAAGATGAAACTTCTAGTCACCGCCCTCCTACTATCAGCTAGCTGTTTCATCTCCTGGGTTTTTATTACAATTTACAATAACTTAGAGTAGACTCAAAAAAAATAGCAGTAATCAATGCGAAAAAAAGAGATGCAGCAGGAAATCTAATAAAGGAAATAGTATTTAAAGCATGCTGTATTTTGATAAATTATTTTGGTTATCAAATGTTCAAAGCAATAAGACGTATGCATTCGCTTTTACCGAGCATATCTATGATTCCGAGCATTTTGAGTTGCTGCAAGTACATCAGTGCTACCCTTCTAATCTTGCACCTCTATTTGAGCTAATTCTTCCTTAGTTGAATTTATCGGCTGGCTCCTTCCTGCATTTCGAACTGCATTAAGAAAGGCTTGGCATAAAGTAGGTCTATAATCGAAATAAGAGTGGTCTATTGAAGGCCCAATTTGACTTAGAATTAAAACTTGATAAGGTTATCTCCTAGTCTTTAAATTAAATAGTTAAATAATGGGAACTAGCTCTCCCTTAAAAGTGGCAGACAGTCTGTATGGAAGTATAAAGGATTGAATGAAATCGACACCTCCAAACTAATTAGCTATCGGCTCATCGCCTTCACGAATTTTTATATCATTTGAGGAGTAGTCTACCCAAACGTCATATTTTAAATGTGGATCTTTACTTACTTGCCACCAATCTTGGACAGTCCAAATAGTAGGTCAGTCGGCTCGAGTCCAGCGTGAAAATTTGATTTATAATCAATTATAAAGCTGAAGCCCTTGAATTTTTTTTTTCGACTGCAAAGTTAAGCCATATCAAGCAGTGACTTGACTTCTTTCTAATTTCTTTTGCCGATGAATATAAATTTGAAGCGAGAAACCTTGTTAAGCCTAATCTTATTTTAGCCCTAGCATAGGAGCACCACATCACTCAATTCGGGAATTTAGCATGCCCAGGTGTTGCTTAAAGTCACTTGGTGATTTTGGAAGTTATTAAATAATGTGAGATAAGGAACAATATTTTGCTAATTTATGAGTTGCGGGTATTATAAAGTAACTCCAAGTTCTCGCTCCTTGAACTTAGGCAGCATTTGTATTATTTACTTGGCCCTAGCCACTGCCTACTAAAGTCTTTTACTGTCCAAATTAGGAACAGTAATACCCTAAGGAAAGTGGTTGATCTCAAAGGAGAGGGCAGTCGAGTGTATCAAACTCTCTAGCGATGAAGGCTAAATAAATTAAACGCTTTGCAAAAGTCTCTGGACTTGCTACTCTGAATGTTTGAGATGAGACTCCTCATTTTCGATAAGCTGATAATGTGCTGTTAAGCTTTTACTCATCTGTTGAAGTTAAGTCTTTATGAGCTACAGTTACGATTAAAGCTTTTTGACTGATTCACTAGATTAACTCACTAGCTTCTTTTGCTATTTAAGACCGCTATTGGCTTGCTTGTTTTGATAACTATACAGGTAGGCGAAAATGGGGTAGATCATATGGTTATGATGTTCGTCAGAGGGGTTTTTCGTACAAGAGTCGCAAACGAGTCGGAACCTGTAGTTGCAAGAAGGCTCCAAACAGATGGAGTCGAGTTGTTTGACTTGGATATTTGTGGAACAATCCTCACATTTCCTTAGCTTCTCCCTGAAACTCTCTTAAAGAAGAAATATATTAGGAGGACCTTATCTCCTTCTAAATTATCTGAAAAGTGTTTTCTAAGAAAGAGACGCATCTCCTGAATCCTCTTTCTTTCGTGGGTATTCAAAGTTAAGCCGAGACCTCACCTAGTCTATCTATTAACGTCTCTGTCGGAGCCTCTGTTGCAGCTATCTTTCCCTATCGCCCTAGATCATTATTTATTAACGCTCCCTTTATCGCAGTGCTTCACGCTCCCGTTGAAGCTGAAGCATCTGCATCTGCATCCTAGCTATTTGCTGTAAACTTTATAACCCCATTTCCCTGTTTGACTCTGCATTTCTACTAAAATTGTGTGGTTGTTAGTAATTTCTGGGCTAGCGAGCAACTCTTTAAAAAGTCTAGATTCTGTCAATGGGGGATTGGGGACGAGGCCGGGCATTAAGTGGGTGTTGGTAGTTCAATTTATAATTGGCTTTGTAGCTGGCCATGGTGGAATAATACCTTCCCTGTGGGAAAGGCCTTGATTCGGGTCTATTTCGCCAAGATTGATCCTCTTCTGGGTAGAATAGGTTGGATTATGTGAGTTGTCCGAAAGTAGGAGTGTCCATATAATAACAGTTGAAATTTCAATCAATAAGGATACCTCCTGCCCGTGATCTGCTCGTAAGTCAGTGGATGTCCTTTGCGCTCGTATCCTACGAAAGATATAAATTTCATGGGATCAAACCCTACCGGCCTATTAGTTATAAAAGATTTGTTTCGGATTGAGTTCTAAACTTGGGCAAGAATTTAGCCTTTTTCTAGATCTGTTACTTCTACCATTCTTGAAGTTGTGAGCATCGGCGGAACACTTGCAAAATTGGATGAATATCCTTTAAAACTCATTATTTTATTTGTTGATTACCAAATTTGGAAAGAATAAGAACCATTTATGATCTTAATATTTGAGTTTTCAATTCATTTAGTGTTTGGAATAAGGATTATGCGAGTTTTTAATTGTAAAATGTTTCAAAATTGATTAGGGCAATTTTTCGAATATGGAAAAGTAATTGCTGATGGCCTTCGAACGAATGTATAACGTGTTCTAAAAGATCAAGAGAAAGCTCAGAGGGTCCTTGCCATTGTCGCTATCGCTAAGACTATCCTTTATCCATCGTTATTTGCTCCTTATTTCCAGTGACCCCATCCAGAGCTCGATCCGCGGTAAATATAATCGATATACTCTCGTCGATAAGGAAAAAATCATATAAAAGGTTAAGAATATGGGCTCCATTAGAAGCGTTAGCTAATTTTACAAGGTGCCTGTGAAAAATATAGCTCGCTGGATTTCCAAAGGAATTTAGAAGAAGAAGGGAGGCGGTCGCAAACAGCTGGATAAGATAATGGAAGAGAGGCTTATCGAAAGGATAAAGGCAGACGCGAAATAAGGAATAATTTACAAACAATTTTAAATAAGATAGATGGCTAGTAATCTGTGCACTATCCCTGAATTTAAGGCGAGTAAGGGCTGGTTCGATAAGTTTTCGCGGAGACACAACCTTAAAGAAATTTATTCCAGCTCTTTGAACATCAATTAGAATTGATAAATGTTAATCCTTCTAAATATCCACTTATGTCAAGCTAAAAGACATATGCAAGGCGTTACTCCAATTATTGAAAGCCCAGACTTTGCTTCATAATAATTATTACCGTCATTCGCCAACGCACTCAGCCTCTCTGATCCCAATACTGGCAAACTTAAGATAATTTCGCCCGGCGAAAATCCTTAATTGAGAGTCTAAAAAATGCCGAAGGTTCTGTATTATTGTGCAAGTATGTATAACATGAGTAACAACGAACAGCTAATTTGGCTAATAGTAAATATTAACCCTAATCCTAGTGGCGTCTCAGTGTTTGAAGCAAAAAATGACTTTTTAGACTATGGCCCAGAGGCTGTCGGAGTCCGCACTCTTTTTCAGATCAGTAATGACCTTGAGGGAGGCTATCTCGGGCCTATCAAGTATTAAGGAAACGAAAACAACCTAAATAAGTACAAAATAAAAATAACGGGTGTGGATACCAAGAGCACCAGCAACTAGATCGAGGGTGCTCTCAATGAGTGCGCCAGCTCTAATTCCGCTGAAATAATTTTCACCAGTAAATTTGGCTACATAATCTTAACCACAATCTTAGCTATCGCATATTTATGATTCACCTAGATCAAAATCCGCCCCTCTTGTTTCCTCTGAAGCCACCCCTTCCGCCTCTGTTAAAACCACCTCTATTATTGTTAAATCCCCCTCGACTTCCTCCTCGATTCCCTCCTCGGAAATCTCGGCCGCCTCCTCGCTTGAATCCACCTCGCCCTCCTTGGAAGCCTTGGTTACCTCCTCCTCGCTGGAAGCCTCCCCTGTTGAAGCCTCCACGATTGTTACCTCCTTGGTAACCTTGGTTTCCTGCATGATGAGCCTGTTGTGGTTTGTTGAAATTTCCCTTGTTGAAATTTTTTTGTGGCTTTTAATCGCTCTCTTCAACTTCCAAATCATCATCGTCGTCATCTTATTCCTATTACTAATCTTAGCCCATGTCATCTTCTTATCCGTCTTCTTACCCGAGATCCTACCCTTCGTCCTCAATGTCCTAGTCATCGATCAAGTCCAAATCCTAGTCTTAGTCCTAACCCGCACCTGCACCAACTTGAGGTTTTGCCTGGGCTTGAGGCTTACTTTGAACTTGTGGTTGGGGTTTTGGCTGTTGCTGCTGAGGCTTAGCCTGGACTGGTTGTGGCTTTGCTTGAGGTTGAGACTGTGGTTTAGGTTGAGAGGGTTGGGATTGAGGTTGAGTTGTTTTGGGAGGAGGTTGAGTTTTGGGTTGTACTTTATTTTGTTGAGGAATAGGTTTATTTTAACCCTTTGCAGCTCTTTGAGGAGCCTCTTCTTATTCAGATTATTCATCGTCATCGTCAATACCTTCTTCCCCCTAAAGATCAAGGTCCTAGTCGTCCTCACTCTAATCTTGGTTCTCGTAGCTCCCAGATAGATGCACTTCTCCGTCACCCTTCACAAGGAATTGCACATCGCAAGCCTTAGATATCACAGTGTCCAGGTTGGCCTGGTCATTACCATCCTTCTTAAGGATGCAAAGGACAATGTCCTGGCCATCCTTTTTGACGCAGAGCCTGGCCTCGTTGCCGGAGACAAGGACTGCTCTAGTGAATACAAGGTGGTCAAACTCAAGGTTCTTGAAGTTCTCAGACCTACTCTGGGAGATGACTCTACCTATGAACATATGTTGAAATAATTAAAGTCCCAGATTCCTATCAACCTATTTATTCAGTGTCTTAATGGGACAGTAGTGCACTCTCTGCCAATAATAATTCACTTAGCGCCATACCCTCTAACCTATCCCCGCCAAGTAAATTACTCCCCAGCGCGCTGCCTCCAACCGCGTTCTCTGGAACCAGTCCAATCCCAAAAATTTTACTCTTTAACTGAGCGACGGATTATCCGAGAAACTGCAGAGTAGTTCGGTTCTTTTTGAAGAAGGAAAGAAAAGGACAAGCGTCGGGACTAATAATCTGCGCAAACTGATGACGGTTGTAGGTAGATGAATAAAATAAAAAGAAAAGTCACTTCGCTCTCTTCTTTTTTTTTGTTCTTTCCCTCTGAGAACTCTACAATCTTTAAAATATTTGTATTTCACAGAGTTTGGTTTCCTCGTGTCGGAAGTCAAGCCCCTCGAGAATCGACTGAAGTTCCAGCACCATTTCCCAGATGAGTTACCGGTCCTCGCCCTGAAAGAAGAGGGTCTGAGCTAAAATATGCATAGACTCAATCTACTCTATTTTTTCCTTTAAATTCTTTATCTTTCTAAACCCGTACTTTGAAACTCCTCTCTATTGATAGTCCTATTGCTGCCTAACTTTGAATATAATCCGCTCCAGTAGAATTTGGCAATTTTCCATCTGCACTTAGAGTTCATCCTTTGTCTCCAGTTTTTCCTCCTCCTTAAACTGTTTCCTGCACAAAGGGCAACGCACCAAACTCGGGTTGCAGACACAGTTGTTGCATAGTGTGTGACCACACTCTAAAGGTATTTGAGGAAGTTCATGGAAGCAAATGGCACAAGTATTGATCTACATAATTATAGATTAAATAGAAAGGAATTAGAGTTCAAGGTAAAGGAAGGACTTGCTTAAAAGTGACTTTGCCGTCTTCCAGCCTGAAAATGATTTTGCGTTCCTCCTGGGCACCTGTCTGCGCCTCCTTTTATTATTATATACTTTTCTCCTCATAAAACATAGCCTCTTTCCGTTCATTTTGAAGCTTTTGTAAAACTAGAAGCTTTTTATTGCGCTCAGCAAGCTCACTCTCCTCAATCACAATAAGCTATGGCACGAACGTTAGCATCCCTGCCAGCACAGCCACAGAAATCGAGAGCAACAGGCCCACGACAGCAGTTGCAGTTCCGAACTACCAGTTGCTCGTATCCAGAAAGGATGGGTTGTATGCAAATGCAGCTAAGCACGAGTAGAAAATAAGAGACATAATTTATAGTATAACAGCTGCTATGTCAATTGTCCTTAGCAAGTAATAGCCTTTGGTTAGTATTGAGACAGCACAACTCAGGCTAAGAAAAGAAAGAATTGGGAGCACAAACAATGGATAACTCCCAGCAAGTCCCATCACCACTCCTTCCGTAATCATTCTGCCTATTGAAGTAATCCAGTGCCAGCGCTGCATACTAGCTGAGAGCAAGTGGTAGAAATTATCGAGGAGACCCCTCTGAGCCAGTGTTTTGGAGTGAAGGATAAAGAGAGTCCAAAGGAAGAGAAGTGCGAGGAGGAGCCAGCTAGGGATGAGAAAGGGGAGGGATTGTTGGAGAGGCAAGTAGTAGAGGGAGGAAATTCCGAAGAATAGTTACGAGTAAATGGTCAGAATTAAGCAATCCTTAAGATGGGTGTATACCATCCGATTGTACAGCAATCTACTATATTCCTAGAGCCGCTAGAATCCCCCTACACGTCCTATCAATACTAGTAGCCTGCTCAATATTGTTATCGACACTAACATCACTTTTAAAAAAAGCTGTCCCCCTATATTCCTTGCGAAACTTGCATCCCAACTCCCGCTGTAAAAGTTATCGGGAGAAGCCGCCCGCTATTTTTAGACAAAGCTGGCTAGCAAGTTTGGGAAAAAGTTGCAATGCATTCCTTGAAAACTCAAAAGAAATTACTGCAAATTGGGAGGAAATCTAATCTTTAAGAAAGATAGAAGATAGAATAGCTGTAATGGTCGGATCACAACAAGACAGAGCGCCAGCTTCCCCATTAGGAACATACCTGTAACGAAACTGCCTGTTACAACTGTGGCAGCTAATCCCCACTGGGCGAACCACTATGATTGAAGCCATTTGGCTTAGCTGTAGTGCTCGGATTTGGGGAATCCAAGTTAAAAAGTGCGATTTTGCAATACCTTGTTAGACGGGCCCCTGAGCAAAATGGAGCTGTTTATGAGAACTGTGGTGACATCGCAACTGGGGAATGATTTAGAAGAGAGAAGAAAGGCTGCCGACTTGGAGTCGTAGGAGATTGACTAGACTTAGAGTAAGTTTTAGTTAGTGTTAGTGCTTCTGCCCTAAGGCAGTACAGTTAGCACAAGATTTTCCTTCGAGGGATTCATTAACCAGACTATCTCCTAGCTAAAGTTCAGAAACACATACACTCTGTTCTTTAGCAGCACTGCTGATGCTCTAGCTAACAGCATTTTTTCACTCGAATTATCGGCCTAACAGGTCAGGGATGAGCTGACAACCAGAGGTGCTGGACATTCCTAGAGGCAGGTACCCTTGAATTCGACCAAAGGGAGTCTACATATTTGAGAACAAGTCCTTGCAGCTTATTCGACTTTGTACGTCTGTGGACATTCCTTTATGCATTTGAAGCTGTCTAGTTAAACATAGAGTTCGTTCGGACATCTTGTTGCATTAAGGCATTCACTAGAAAACTATCCCCTAAAATGCAAAAAGCCTTGGGCGCATGAAGTGCATTGCGACGGGCTACTGCAAGTTTTGCATGGGAATTAGCAAAGTCTGCACTGACCACGACTCTCAAAACTGTTTAAGGGGCACTCATTTAAGCAACTCGATCCGAACTTGAGATAGCCGTTTGCACAGATTAGGCAAATGTTGGGCTAAATCTGACAGGTTAAACAAGGCGATTGGCAATAAGTGCAGAGGCCTGATATTGGTAATGTTCCAGACGGACAGTTGAGCAAGCAAGATTATTTGAAAAGATAACCAGATTTGCATGAAAAGCAATTGAGCTAAGAGCGGCAAGTTTTGCAATAGCCCTTACAAGTATTGCAAAAGTTAGCAGTCATTTGATAGAAGCCAGAGGGACATTGCTAGATGCATTTTCCTCCCAAAGCAATTCCAGCTAAGCAAGAAAGGCAGTATTCTCTGCTGTTGCAATTCTTGCAGGGATATATACATTTTTAACATACTTTATTTTGCTATTCCTTGTAGTAGTAAATAGGACAGAATTGTAAGCATGAAAACTAGAGCAAGTACCCTGTTGAGCATTGCAGACACTCGTAAAGTGACTGGCAACTTAGGCACGGCGATTGACAGCTCAGGCATCGACTGCTTTCTCCGAAATAATTTTATGGGCATGAGCTTTGGCAGTTGCCATTATAAAGAAATAGGCCTCTCATGCAAATCTGACAGACCAGTTGATTGGCACATCTTAGACAACCCTATTTGCACTTGAGGCAAACTGACCCTTCAAAGTAATATGACTAAGAACAGGCGGTGAGACAAATGTTATTTTGGAGGATTGTGTTGCTAATGCAGGATGTGCAGAAAGTTTATTGATTTAGGCAAGTATTGCATGGCTGTCTGCAGGGCTAGCATCTAAGCAGCATAGCATTTGCGAAATATTTATCAGGACAACTGCTTTTGCATTTACCTCCTGACAGATAATAATTGGCTAAACACGAAAGGCAATTGATTGCGGAACTGCAGGACCTGCATCCAGAGCAGATCTAGCAGGTTAGCCTCGAGTTGTCAGTATAGAATCCGAAAGGACATTAAGAGAGGCATAGTGAACCGTATAAGTACAAATCCGATTCACAGTTTATACATATCTATAATGATTGACACGTTTTGCAAGGCAGTTGGCAGGGTCTGCAGCTGCCGCTTAGGCTGCTGAATTCAGTAAAGGAGGAGGCTTTCCCACAGTCAGGGACGCAGACCATTTCGCCTCTCTAATTTTTCCACAAGTAGGCCTTCATACAGATATAACAGAGCGAAAGGTCTCTGCAGTATCTGCAGTTGGCTGAACAAGGAACGCAGGTCTGCTCCTAATTGAAGTAATTTTAAGGACAGACTAGAATGCAATCCACAATCTTTATGCTAATTCTAAAGGTGAGGTAACTTTAAGTGCACTAGGTACAATACTGCTGGCCCTAGGCCATGAGACAGCTTAAGCACGGCTAGTTGCAGATTTGGCACACTCCTTGGTACGAAGTTGAATAGTTTGGGCATGTCTAAAGGCAGTTCCGTTAGAAATAAGAAAATCCCTAGCTGCATATCAAGCACCTGTCTGATTTCCCGTAGCATGTCAAGCATTGTGCCGAACATCGAGTGCATTTCATGGTAGTCAAGTCGCCAAACAGATTGCCTCCGCACTCAAAGATAGAGACGCACTCGCTGCCTCTTAAAAAGGATCCTGAACAGCTAGAACAAGCTCTGGCAGAAGTGCATGTCAAACAAGGTTTAAGACAGCTCTAACATTTTCCGGCTGAGATAAACAAACCCTCCGGACAGGTGTTGACACAGCGAGAGACGTCTAGATAATAGCCTGTTGCACAGGAAAGGCAAAGGCCAGGATCGAGTCGGCAGCTAGTGCATTGTATCTGGCACGGCTGGCATGACATACTTGAAGTCTATCCATATTTGCTGTCTGGACATAGACTTACACAGCGCTTTTCCTCCAGAAAGCCGATGGAACAGTAAATGCACCCTTGGCTGTCACACCTGTAGCATTAGGGACTGCATAGTTTGCAAATTCCTTAAGACCCGAAATACCCTATCGGACAAGATTCCTGACACCTGTTGGAATTCGGAAATAGAAAATAGCCAACTATGCAGCTAAGGCACAGGGTTTTCGAAAGGCATGTCGAGCAAAAGTAATTTGAGTCACAGAGTACACAGGAGAGCAAGTTGAAGTCAGGAAAGTGAGTAGGCGGACACTATGTCTTGCAAGCCTGGTTGTAAAGGAGACCGATGAGACAGGAATTGCAGGAGCTCTAACTAGTGCAACTTTTACAAGGACTTTTGCACTTTACACACAGCCATTAAAAGTTATAGAAGGTCTAAGGGCAGGCCTCTAAGCATTCTCCTGTTTCAATAAGGTAGAAGTATTTTTGAAGGCAAGTCAAACAGCGATTCCCAAAACTACAGCTCTCGCACCTGGATGCGCATCTTTGGCAGCTACGGTCCACCCACTGCTGGAAATACCCCAAAGGACACAGTCTATAGCACTTCGACTCTGTCTAAAGGAAGAAGAAGGCTGGAGAGCAAGCAGTAACGCAATCGCCTTCTTAGATAAAGAGCGAAGGGAGGGAACACTGAAGACAAGCAGTGATGGAGTCGCAGACTATACAAGCCGATGAGTAGCAAAGTGTAGACTCGACTAAAACCTAGGAAACCATGAAGGGCGAAGTAGCTTTAATTATTAGAACATTTTTGAGAGCCACTGAGTTAAACTTGAAGGATTGTACTTAAAAATAGTCTACTGAGGACTATTTGCAAATGTTACCGAAACCGACTCCAACAAAAGTTTGTTGTTGAATTTATGAGCTTCCTTTCCATTCCAGAACAAATGTAGTTGAAGTCGAGTCTGGAACATAGAATTTGATGAAAAGGTTCACTGAGTAGCCTTGAACCTTTTAGATTGTGATGGCCAGTTGATTGTTAGTACTCAAGACTGCACTCTAGAGGCAGTAATCTAGTTGATAAGCCTAAAAGGCATCCGGGTTGTTCCTTGCTGTCAAGTAAACTCTCCTTAAAAGTTTATTCGGATTTTGCACTATTGGAACACACTTAGAAGAGCCTTGGCTCATTCCTTTCGAACTGCATTTTTGGCATTGTCCGAAATTCGGAGTAGTGCAGATCTCGCAAAGGACACTGCAAGGCACGCAGAATCCTGTCAACAGAAGATATCCAATCTTACATCTAGAACAAGACAAAGCACCCATTAATTGGCAGTTCGCATCAGGCTGATTGAAAGCGACGCACTGTCCTCCATCGAGACGGTAGTTCTCTGAGCATGACAAGCAGATATTAGTGGAACACTAAAGGCAGTTAGAGGTGACGGTGAGGCAGCTGATGCAGATATTGTTAATCCTGCTTGCGCCGAGGACGCAGGCACTGCACCTGGTGAGAGAAGTGCAGGTTGAGCAGAGGGGATTGCATTAATTGCAAGTATTGGTGTTAAGGACAAAAAAGTATTTATCTAAACAGGAATTGCAAGTAGTAGGAGTGCAACTGTTGCAATTTTTTACTAGGCAAGGCTGGCACTGACCACCGTTGAACACGTAATACCCAGCTTGGCAAGATACTACCAATTGGTACTAGCATGTCTTTGAAAAAGGGTAGGTGCATGGAATACATTCCCCATCTCTCAGATAAAACCCTGGCCCGCAAGATGTGCATTCAACCTTTCCAGAGGTAATCGAGCACTTGTTGCAATTGAAATCGCATGCCAGACACTGATTACCGCTTAGGTAAAACCAGGGGTTGCAGGTCAGGCAAGTGAATTCGTCGGAGCAGGTGGAACAGGAGAAGTGGCAAGACCTGCAGCCGAGAGTTGTAGTAATGTAGCCCTGAGGCGTGAGGGGACAGGAGGGACAGAGTTGGCATAGCTGGCATCCTTAGTAAATACAAAGCTGAGTTAAGACTTTTCCTAATAAGAACCACATTTATTTAAATGATTAGCTCGCTGAATCTTGTCCATAAAACTAATCTGGGCAAGGAGGAGATGAAGAAAGTTAACACCATCCTCCAGGCCCTCCTCGACTCTAACGACTCCGTTTAGTTCAGGCAGCCCGTAGACTGGAAGTACTTGCAACTCACCGATTACCCCCTGATTATCAAAAATCCAATGGACCTGGGCACTGTCAAAAAGAAGCTAATGAGCGGGAAATATCGCTACGTCTAGGAAACGCTCTAGGACATTCAGCTAATATGGGACAACTGCAGACTGTACAACTCGGCGTCGTCGTGGATCGCGAACATGTCGGACAAGTTGGAGCGTTCGTTCAAGAAGATGGTGAAGAACTACATGCCGAACGTCCCGATCACAGTTCCAGGCAAGGGCGCCATTCCTGCGCCTCCGAAAGCTTAGGTGTAATAGGAACCTCTATTTTAGTAGATTCCTTATTCTTAAAAGCTGAAGTTCACCCAAAAACTGAAGCAGCTCAGTCAGTAGCAGCTTGGATAAATAGTCGAAAACATTCGCACCGGATGTCCTTAGGCGCTCCGTTAGTGCGAGGACGAACGCTGGCAAATCATCGTTGACAGCATCTAGCCCTCCATCTTCGCAAATCTCCAGACTCAAATCTAAAACTATTTGAAAGCATGATCAATTTTTGTTCGGACACTCATTCTATTTGCTCAACTTACGGTTCATGACAAGCTGACCCTTGTTTGAGGTTTGTACTCCTTGTTCTAAGCGAGGTTGGGATTGGAACTGAAATTGGAATTCTACACAAAGACTTAGTTCGGTGCGCTTGCCTTTGAGCATTCTGGCCTGGACCGCCAGCCTTTTCTTGAAACTCTTTTTTAAGGAATAGGCCTATTATAGTTCAGATTGATATTCTCTAAGCAGCTGAATGTAGTCGTTCGCACATATCAAATCGTTCTTCTAATCTACAAAGTCTGCAACATCTGTCTAAGTCAGACCGACATACTCAATCTATTTCCCCAAGCAGAACACCGCTTACAATAGCTATTCTAATTTAAAGTCGAGAGATTCGATTAAAGGGAAGGGAAGAGACTCAAGCGCCAGTTGATATTCTTTGGCTTTGAGCAATTAGCACTTTTTCAAAAGGTTTTCAATAAGTCCAGCCTAGCTTTGCAATTCTTAACATCTTATTTGCATTTCAATGGCCTTAGCTCTCCATACCATCACGTCCTCCTCTAATTATCCCACTATCCCGCTTAATATTCTATTTTCATTCTCGAGCAAATAGAAAGCCTTTTCTTGCTTGCTGAGTTTGTACTTCAACTCGGTTAGTTCCTTTTGCAACTGAATTTCCCTAATCTGTGCCTTTTAAGCTGCTTAGATCAGAGCTGTAATGATCTTTTAAAGTAGGTCTTCATTCAATTGGGAGCTGAAAGTATGGAAATTTTTTTCGACAAGTTCGTTAAAATAGTTTTGAAGGATTTACTGCATTTAAATAATGTTGAAAGTTGCAAATAAAGAGGCATGTCTGAACATGCTTGGCTGCCTGCAAATCGAGTTTATACGCCATGACCACCCTCCAGTCTTCAACATGGAGTAGATGGCTAAGCATCTCAAACTGCTGCATGCACCCTTGATCAAAAATCTTTTTTTCTATGACAAAAAAAACAAATTTTACTTAGTAATTGCAAAAAGCGAAACGAAAGTTTAAAAAAAATTTTGGAAGGCGGCTGGGACTTCTGGAGGAAATATTAGGCTTGCTAAGGAAGAACATTTGAAGTCTATTTTGGGAGTTTAAAAAGGTGCACTTACGCCCTTAGCTTTAGGCAACGATGTTTAGAAATGCATAAAGTACGTGATCATTGATAAAACTCTCAAAGAAAATTAGATGTGGGCCTTTCACCCTATTGAAAATACTTCTACTCTTTAGATAAAGCAGAAGGACATCATGCGTCTGCTTAAGGAAGAATTCAAAGTATAAGTGCTGTAGCTGAACCTAGAGGAAGTTTAGGAAGGAGGGGAATAGAAAAAAGGGAAGGAGAAGAAGGAGGAGGTAAAAGAAAAAGAGAAATAGAGCAAAGAGGTTAAAGAAGGCAAACAAGACAAGGAGAAGGAAAAGGATTAAACAAAATTAAAGATTGAAGTTAAAAAGAGCTAAGACTTTTCTAAATGGTACAAGCAAGTAATCGTTAAGTCTGAAATGATAGACTACTACAACATCTCAGGATGCTATATTCTACGCCCGTGGGCCTACGCCATTTGGGAACAGATCCAAGCCTTTTTTGATAAAAAAATTAAAAAAATTGGGGTAAGCAATGTTTATTTCCCCATGTTTGTTTCGAAGTCAGACTTGTAAACTTAAAAGGATCATATTTAAGGATTCGCTCCTTAGGTAGCCTGGGTAACAAAGTCAGGAGACAAAGCCTTAAAAGAGTAAATAGCGATCAGACCTACAAGTTAGACCATTATGTACCCAGCTTACTCTAAATGGATAAAGTCGCATAGAGACTTACCTTTGAAGCTAAACCAATGGACTAACGTTGTGCGGTGGGAGTTCAAGCACCCTACCCCTTTCATTCGGACTAGGTAGTTCCTCTGGCAGGAAGGTCACACTGCACATTAGAACTATAAAGAGTCAGAATAAATGAATTATTAGATCCTTTAGTTCTACAAGGAGGTCTACTAATAACTATTAGCTGTTCCCGTCGTCAAGGGAATCAAGACTGAAAACTAAAAATTCGCAGGGGCCGACTACACCACCACCGTCGAAACTTGGATTTACTAGAATGGCAGAGGAATTCAAGCGGCCACTAGCCACAATTTAGGCCAAAATTTTTCAAAAATGTTCGATATTGAGTTTTTGAACTCAAGTGCTGAGAAGGTTTATGCTTGGCAGACGTCTTGGGGTTTGACTACTCGTTCAATCGGAATAATGACTATGTTCCACGGAGATGATACAGGCCTTGTGCTTCCTCCGAGAGTGGCTTCGATTCAGATAGTATTAATTCCGATTCCTTTCAAAGGAAATGAGAAACTAATGGTTGAGGAGTGCATGAAGTTTAAACGCCTTTTATAATAGGCCGATTTGAGAGTCGAAGTAGACGCCAGGATGAATTACTCTCCCGGATGGAAGTTCAACTGTTGGGAGCTTAAAGGAGTTCCAATTAGGATAGAAATCGGTCCCAAAGATATCTAAAATAAGAGTGTCAAGCTCGTCAGGCGCCTCGATAACTCTAAATAAAATGTTCCTATGGAAGGCTTGGTCGAGATAGTCCGCAAGGAACTCCAGACTATTCATGCGAAAATGCTTGAGCGAGCCAGAGAAAAGCTTATGAGCAAGTTAAAGCAAGGACAGAATTGGAAATAGTTTATGAGCCTTCTTAACTAAGGAAACGTAGTGCTAACGCCTTGGTGCGGCAGGAAGGAATGCGAATAGGAGGTAAAGAAGAGATCAGCAATCGAATCGAAGCTCTTTTAGTCATAGGAAGAGAGCCTAACGGGAGCCGCAAAGACCCTGTGCATTCCGCTTTAACATCGCGAGTTTACGGCTGGTTAATGCTTCAACTGCGCCAAGCCCTCAAAGAATAAAGTCATCTGGGGAAGATCCTATTGACATTCGAACTCATTTCTTTAAACTAAGCTTTTCGGCCTTGGACTCTCTGATGAAGGGACAGCCGATCCTGACTCTTGAGTTGGCCAGCAGGTCGTTCTAGGCGAAATACTCGGCTATGTTTTTGAGGTCTTGCTCGAAAACGAAACGGTAAGAGCCAACTTCTCTGTCAAGGGGGGGCTAGAGTCTCTTTGGAGTTTTAGCTTCCTTCTTCTTTGAATTTTTTTTGTTGTTCTGAATCTTCAGCTGCTACATATAGGATAGCTAGGTCTATGGCTTCTTTGAATTCAACTTCGAGAGCCTCTCCTGCACTGCCTCGTTCTGCCACAGCTCCAGACCCTCCCCCTATTACTCCTTACGCAATCTTGATCTCATTATAATGATAGGATTTATTTATCTCCCCTCCTTAGTTCAAACTCAGACTGCCTGCTCCAACATCCCTGCTGACAACGTCTACTATCTGACCTCCTTCTGCGATCAGACAACTTCATGCGGGAAGTCCTGCGGGAACTGCACATGGGGATACGCTGCTGATCGGCAGCGATTCGGGTGCGGCTCTGTGATAAACTGTAATCACGGAGGGAAGTCTATAAATCTTTAAGTTATTGACTATGGTCCAGATTGCACTCTTTAAAAGAAATCAGGCAAACCAATTATCGATGCCAGCTACTCCGCTTGTAAACTATTTACAGGCAGTACTTCCTGTGGGTGGAGCGATAGGATTCCTGTCACCTGCAAGAAGGTGTCTTCTCCAGAGGAGCGAGAGGGCATTCCCCTCGGTTAATGCACATGGCATAAAGAGCTAGTCAGCGAGCAAGTTCCTTTCTGTCATAGAATATAACAAATCGGAAGGGTGTCTTTTGAGAATTTGGAATTGCTCGTGAAATCATGATTGCCTAATAATGAATAAAAATTGCAATTTCCCCCTCGTCCTCAAGTCGAGGATCCTTGTGGAGTCGAGGGCAATGATCGACAGAGAGGAACGCAAAAGGTACAGGCCCACCAAAATTAACAGCTAAAAGAAGGTAGATAGTGGGGTTTTTGCAGTGCGTTCATTGCAAAAGTTGAAGGAAGCGCGAAGGGAGGAGAACGAGCGAAAGAGGAGCACGACTAAGCTAGTGAGGGTGGTAAAGGAACCAGCGTAGAGGGAGGAACCAAGGAAATCAGTTAAGGAGAGTCAGATATAATTATAAAATTAGAGAAACAAATTCAAGCAATCGCAGGAACGATTGCAGCTCCTGCTTCAAACCAGGAACCGCCTTCACCTTAACCGACTTTGCTCCGAACTCACTCGACTCACTCCGCTCTTCCTCTCCTTTAAGGCCCTCGCTCAGGGCTTCATCCACTCCCAGCAACCGCTCCGCCCAGTCATTTAAGCCCTCCGATAGTTCTACCACATAGCGGATGTCTAGTCCCTTGCACAGCAACTCCACCGTCTTCAATCAATAAATTAATAATCTGCAAATTCATTCGGACCCCAATTTAATTAAAACCTCAATCGGATGGCGTCAGCCATACTCAATTCCCTCCAAAACTCCATCCAAAATTACTTGCTCCAGCCCACAAACTCCCAGCCTTTAAGCGATAGGGAAATAGAGCTATACGCTCCGCTTCAGAAGTGCAGAGTGCTCGGCGAGGAGTGCTAAATTTGTTTGGAGGACATCAGTTGGCTGAGCTGGATTAGGACGTTAGGTTGCGGACATACTTTTCACAAAGAGTGTGTGGATGAGTGGTTAAAAGACAAGGAGAGATGTCCGAAATGCCGAGGAATTGTATTTTCTCTTTGATAAAAAAATCATCAAGTTCTGAGGTTTTTGATGACGGGTCTGTGTTTGCGGTCCTTCTGCTGCATGGTGGGATTGTTCTGGAAGTGCTGAACGAGGGACTGCCTGCCCTGGATCCTGGCGTACTTGAGCTAGCAGACCTTATCGGAGTTGAACTTGTTCCACTTGCGCTGGTTGAAGTGACTGTAGAAGGGTCGAATGTGTGCAGTGGAGAGGAAGTTGATGAAGGCGTAACCGACATTGCAATGGTTCTGGTTAAGAATCGACCTTATAGTCCATGGGCAAGTAGAAGAAGTCGTACTCTTCGAAATGTCTCTCGTTGATTTATTACATTAGAGCTGTCTGTGAGTACTTGTTCGGAATATTCTTTATCATCAAAGCAGTCCGTCCGTCCTGCTACAGCATCTCCAGGTCTATCGTGAACTCGTCCTCGCACAGTCTTCGCTTCAGCTACCTCTCATACGCCTCTTGAGCGATCGCCAGCTGGGTCAGGAAAAGAGGGCATAACAGGGGTTGTTGGTATTGAACAGGTTACTCAGACCACAATTTATATTGTCCCTTGAAGTGACAATCTTCGTGAAGGATTTATTTAAAAGTTGGTCCCAAGTCCGGAAAAAGCTTAGGAGAGAGGAGGGTTGGGCCTTTGTAATGGAAGGAGTCAGGAGAGTTTTCTTGAAGGAGCTGGTCAACGTAATCGAAAAGATCGAAAGCAGTTTCGGAGAGTTAAACTTCGGTACTGCGATCGCTAGAGAGCTTATCTTGCGGAGAAGGTGAGTGAGGAGTGGCGAGAGGAATCCCTAAGCAGGGGAGATTGTGAAACATTATTAATAAAGAATATGGTGACCCGAAAGAAATTAATAGAAGGAAGACTTGCCACCTGGCCCATAGGCCTCGCCTTCAACCTTTCGGGAACGCTCCTTCTCCTTTAACTTTTTATGATTAAATCTCATTCCGGCACATTCGCGAAATAGTCGATCATGATCCCCGAGTACCAAACCGTCAAGAATGACACCAAAGCCACGTAGAATCTGCTTGGCCATGGTTCCTATTTCTTTAGAGCCACGATCACCAATAAAACAATGGCGATGAGGAGGGTAAGCCAGGACCACACGGCCTGGAAGACGCCTGATTGGATGAAGGTCGATGAAAGCACGGCTGGTGATAAGATTACCCGCCCCTCCGAACAGATAAAGAGATTTGGCGATTTTGGTGATATGCTTGAAGGCGCTGGCGTCTTTGTGGTAGGTGTAGAGGGAGAGGGAGTAGTAGGTGAGATAGAGGAAGAGGACGCTCACAATTACTGCCTGTCGCACTCCGACTGTGTTCATATATTAATTTAAAATTCAGAGACTTGCCAATTACCAGCCTACCCGCTCATTAGAGGACTCCCCTGCTGAAGTGTGACTACAGTCCTAGTTCGTTCTGGGCGAGTTTCTTCCTGAGTCTGGAGAGGTCTCTCTGGATGCGGTGGGAGCGCTCCTCGAGGGGAGTCTTGAGGGGCCTTGGCGCAGGCACGAAGCAGTTTTTCAGGAACTACATATGCAATTAGTCGAAATAATATTAAGTTAAGCTTTATCAATCTCGTTTACGAAGTAATTAACCTATTTACCAACGCACCCAGCCCCGCCTCCCTTCCCACCCTTCCTCCCCCTCCTGTCCCTCCACTCTCAACTCCACCTTGCTATCCTCTCTCACACTCCGGATCTTACCTCTCCGTCTCGTGTCTGTCTGGATGTGCGGAATGCCATTTCTTCTCGCACTGAAAATCTGCTGCTACCTACTATTCTTGAAGTTGGAGAGGAAAAGCTACTGCTAGAAGCGATCCTTGAGCTTGGCGAGTTGAGTCAGGTCATTGAGTCCTTTGAACTGGTGGGGCGTCACCATAGCGTTTCTTGACTACCTTTTCTACTCAAGCAGAAAAAGCATTCGCTGAGATTTGATTTTGCTTGCTGATTTGTTACCCTGTTCCTGCTGCATCTCCTCGAACCTCAGGTATTTGGTGGGGAGGGCCTATTTTTCCTGTCTGATGACAAGCTAAGAATTAATCCGAGTTTTATCCTTAGCATTGAGTGGATCGAGCATAGCTTTCTTTTTGTGGCTGCTTTTCCTGGTGTTCGGGTGAATTTTGAGCTAGGGACCCAGAGTCTGAGGCTTCAAATTAGAAAGCAAAAGCTTTTAACTCCTTTTCAACTTGATCTTCTTTAAAACGTCGGGGGGAACGACCTTCTTCTTCTCTCTCTAGGAAAACTCGTCAGCGTAGGGGTCTGACTCTGAGCCCGAGTCCTGCTACTTTTCATTGATCCTCAAAACAGAAATATTTTCCTTTATCTCCCTTCTAATTTGCTAAATGTCCAGACTCTCAATCTTCAGTCCGAAGAGCACACTCAGACTTTTCACCACCACTCTACCGATCTCCTCCACCTACCTCATTGTGAAATTACTCTTGCTCTACTTCTAGCTCTTACCGTACATCGATATTTAAATAGTCGTGCTGCTCGCGTTCTGAATTGCATTCGCAAGTAGGGCTCGCGCCGTGGCTTTCTTGAAAATCTGTATTCCATACGTGCAGTTGTGGAGACTAAAGTGGGGCGAGAGCCTGCTGATGATGGTAGGCAGACAGTGATAGTCGAGGCTGGCATTATCCTTGCAAGAGTAGGCGAAGAAATTATATTTCTTGCTGTGTCCGTGGAAGTCTAAGAAGTAGCTAATTCTTCCAGAACCAATTATTTTGAATATGAGTTTGCGCACAGCGTAGACTGTGGGATTCAGATACTTGCAAGGCTTGTCCCATATCCTGTTGAGGTCCTACCCGGGTAGGTCGCATCGTTGGTTGCCATAGACCACTCCATCTGGGTTCACCATCGGAACTATAAATACTGTAAAGTTCTCCATTATGAAGCGGCTCTCTTGAGAATTTTCCAGCAGCTACTTTATTAATCCTTAAATTGCATACGAAGAAACTGTTTCTCCCGGATGCTGCCTCGCTTGCACAAAGAGGCAGCCCTTCCCTGCCTCCGTCTCGCTTATCTTCAATTAGCTGTCTTTACTTGTCAGCTTCAGCAGCAGCAGCTGGTTGAACGAAAGCGAGTGCGCCAAGGTGTGTAGGTGCACACGAAGGTGAGGGTAGGAGTGCTGGAGGAGGGATGGGAGGAACTTGAGAAGGCGAGAGTAGGAGTAGGGGGGGGCGAGTGCAAAGAAGATAGTGTCGTGCGGATTGGTGAACCTGAAGGTGAAGGATAAGGTGTAAAACTGCCTGACAGTTTCTTTTTTAATGTATTTGAACGTATTGCTCTTCGAATATTCTATCTCGAAGCTTTATCGGCTCCAGCTCCTCTCCTTTAAGGAAAAGCTCGCAGGACCCATCCCCTCCCTGAACAGACTGCGGCTCTTCACCATGTTCACCACGTTTAATCTGCATTGGCTCACCGTACCGTTCCTTACCGCGAAGTAAAACCAGTTGCAGTACCCGTTTGTATTGGTGTCGTTACTTAGTATCAGGTCGTATTATTCCCTTTGGCTATCCCTCACTCGATAAGCTCGGCTGAGATTGGCGCTTTAAAAATTTGAAAAAAAACTAAGTCTTCCTTAAGCCGGTTGCTATTCCCACTCGAAAGGTATGGCCGTTCGGAAATTTTGTAATTTGAACTCACAGACCCCGTGGAGAGGCAAGTACCGGGCTGGTCAAAATCCGACATGCAAAGTCAGAGGAAATAAAGGACGCCTTGGTGTCATTAAAGCGAGCATAGACTTACTGGTAGTTAGGTTGCATATATTTGGCATGAATCTACTGCGGCTTTCCGAGTTTTTTGATCCTGCTTCTTGAGGGAAATTTGATCTGGTTTCCTATTTGTTTTTCAGACTACTAGCTCCAAATTTAGGCAGGCTAGAGCATTATTCGAGGCCAGTACTCCAGCGTTCTTACTTGAAAGTCGCAAGGCTTTGAAGAAGCATCTATTTGGTTGGGCGAGTCCAGCTGCGGCTGATATTCGTACTACTGTCTCAGCCCAGGGGCCAGAGGCTGAATAATCGGTTTCTCCGCAGCAAAGCCTTCCGAGGATTGGGAGGATAATGAGCTCTTCGATTAAGCCTTCATCAATAAAAATAGAGGACTCGCGCTAATTTTATGATTAAATAGGAGAGGACCAAGAAGAAGGACTTTCAGGACAAGCTCGACGCAGCCTCCAGCATTTAGTACGTCCAGTACTCGCCCAAGCGCCTCGGCTTCCTGCTCAACGTCAAGTCCATCCTGCACAGCGATTAGGGGGTGGAGACTTCTGCATTGTTGTGCTACTTCCAAGGAGAAGAGAGTTGGTTCCGAGCGATCCTGCCCTTCAGACCTTACTTCTACGTGCTGGTGGAGGAAGAGGGGGAGCAATAGTTTTTAGTTGAATTATAGAGGAGCGAGTATAGGGCTGCCAGTGTTTGTGTTGTAGAGAAGGTTGACCTTTAGATGCCAGGACATCTTGGAGGGTTTCTAAGGCGATGCATCAAGGTCTCCTTCCACAACACCATCGACCTCAACCAGGCCAGGAATCGGCTCAGAGCTATGATCAATAAGGCAAGAGTTAACAAGTAGAGGTTTCAGCGCACCAAGCTCAAGGAAGACATGCTGCTTGACATCCGGGAATACGACGTCATGTACAACGCCAGAGTGAGCATTGACTAAGGGGTGAGAGTGGGCAGGTGGTACTAGATAGAGGTCAATAGCGGCTTTATTTCCATGATCAGAGATCTCAGGAGGGACGAGCGGCCGTAGATAAAGATTATGGCCTTCGATATCGAGACTAGCAAAAAGCCCTTGAGGTTCCCTGATGCAGAGAGTGATCAGGTTATGATGATCTCCATCATGGAGCAAGGCTAAGCCACCCTCATTATCAACTCCGGCTTCTGCGGCCAGTCCGTTTAGGATTTCGAGTACTGTCCGGAGTAGAAGCACTAGTTCCGGACGAACGTGGTGGTCCACTAGGAGCCTTCGTAGAAGCAGACGATCCTCAAATTCTTCTAAATTATTCGCCAGAACAAGGTCAAAGTGATAACATCCTTTAACGGAGATCGCTTCGATTGGCCTTTTATCCAGCGAAGGTGCTAGGCCTTAGACATACCCTTCGAGGACTCCGGCATCTTCAGAGAGGAGGAGGAATTCTTTGGGCGGGCCATTTCACACATGGACTGCTTCTACTGGGTTGAAAGAGACGCCTACCTGCCACAGGGGAGCCACGGTCTCAAGGCAGTCTGTAGGGCTAAGCTTGATTATGAGCCGGTCGAAATAGACCCCTAGCTCATGACTGGACTTTGCCAAACTGAAACCAAGAGGATGGCAATCTACGCGATATCCGATGCAGTCGCCACCTACTACCTCTACATGAAGCACATCCACGACTTCATCTTCGCCCTCTGCACGATCATCCCTCTCAGTCCTGACGAGGTCCTGCGGAGGGGCTCGGGGACTCTGTGCTAGCATCTGCTTATGGCCGAAGCCAACAGCAGGAACATTATTTTCCCCAACAAAAAGCTGGAGTAGAAATAAAAATTTTATGAGGGACACCTCTTAGACAGCTAAACTTACATTGGGGGCAGAGTTGAGTGTCTCGAGGCAGGAGTCTTCCGCAAGGACATTCCCACCAAATTCGACCTTGACCCTAAAGGCTATGAACAGCTCATCCAAAACTTCTAAGAGGTACTTGAGTTCGCCACGCGCAGCGAGACCAAGGGGGAGCTGGGCTTGGCTGATATCGTTAACAAAGCTTTCCTCTGTCAAGACATCATCCCCAAGCTGCAACACTTCCGAGATCATCCCAAAGGATAGACACTTCCCCTTATATACCACCTAGACGTGGCGGCGATGTACCCGAATATAATCCTGACAAACCGGCTTCAGCCTGTCTCAATCGTCAATGAGTCCGTCTGCTCGAGCTGTCCTTTCAACCACCCCGAAAATCAATGCAAGAGGTATCTGGAGTGGCAGTGGAGGGGCTAGTACTTCCCTCTCAAGAAGGCCGAATATTAAAAAATCAAGATTGGAATCGGGCTTGGGGAAGAAGGCAAAAAGAGTAAAAAGGACAGCCAAATGAAAAGTCACTTCCAGGAGGACGACAAGGCTCTCCGTAAAAAGATAAAGGACTATTGTCAGGCCAATTACAAATGTCAGCACATAACGAAAGTGCTTCTGAAGAAGGACATCGTATGCATGCGCTAGAATTCCTTCTATGTGGACACGGTGCGGGCCTTCAGAGACCGCAGATACGAATTTAAAGCCAAAGTCAAAATCTAAAAGTCGAAATTCAACAAATGCAAATCTAATAATGACGAGTAAGGAATGGAACTCGCCTAAAAGATGATGGCTGTTTACTAGTCTCTCCAGCTGGCCCACAAGATCATTCTCAACTCTTTCTACGGCTATGTCATGAGGAAAGGAGCCCGATGGTACTCCATGGAAATGGCAGCTATGGTCACTCACGTGGGCTCCAGCATCATCAATTAAGCCAAGAACTGGGTCAATGCCATCGGATTACCATTGGAGCTGGACACTGACGGAATATGGTTGCTCCTGCCAGAAGGGTTTCCTCAGAATTTGAAAGTAGAGCTTAAAGACGGACGAACTTTGAATATCTCCTACCCTTGCCATGTGCTCAACCACCTCATCCACTAAAAATATAAGAATACTCAGTACCAGCGTTTGGTGAATTAAGAAGAGCTTGGCTACGAAGTGAGCACTGAGATGAGCATTGAGTTCGAGATTGATGGGCCATACCGGGCAATGATAATTCCTGCAGCAAAATAGAAAGGGAAGATGCTTAAGAAGCGGTACGTGGTGTTCAAGGACAACGGAAAAATCTCATAACTGAAAGGATTTGAGATAAAGCGCAGGGGTTAGCTAAAAATCATCAAAAAGTTTCAGGAAGAAATCTTTTCGTCCTTCCTCCATGGATCCACACTCGAGGAACTCTACGCCGCATGCTCTGTCACTGCCAAAAAGTGGGTCCTCCTCACTACCATGAAGGGACAGGGCTATTCGGACGCTGAGCTCCTCGACTTCTTGGAAGAGAGCAGAGTGTTGTCGAGGGACGTGAGCGACTACGACCAGTCTAAAGGGCTGGCCTTGACCACTGCCAAGAGGCTGGATGAGTTCATGGGGGGCTAGTTCATCGCAGGGAAAGGAAAGGGAATAAAATGTTAGTACCTAATAGCCAAGTATCCTTAGAATACTCCAGTGACAGATAGAGCTGTTCCGAAGCTGATTTTTTCAGCAGAGCACTCGACCAAGGTGTTCCACCTGCGGAAGTGGCTGAGATTCGACGACGACTTCACCGACATCAGAAAAATCCTTGACTGGGATTACTACTTTGAGCGTATATCAACGCAGGTTCAGAAGATTGTTGTCATTCCCGCTTACATGCAGAACGTGAAAATCCCTTTGGAAGAAGTTCCTCCTCCGCAGTGGATCATTAAGAGCAAGACGCAAGAGCATGAGCAAAAATTCCAGACCAGGATAAGCAATTTCTTCAAGCCTGTCTAAAAGACCTTTGTACTCCCTCAGGAAACTCCTAAAAAAGATCTCATTACTCCTATAAAATTTTTGATTGAGCCCGTCGTCAATGCAGACAAGGTGACTCAGACTGTCCACTCGAACCCTTTCAACCCTCGGACGGAGTTTTCGAAGTGGCTTGCCAGCCAGAAAAAGATATGGAGTGGACCACGGGCTGCGACGAGCCTGTCGTCGATGTTTCGGCAGCAAGACTCGGACATCTTCAACTCGAAGTGGCAGGTGATTCAGCTGGTGTAAGTAGGTAAAGGTTAATTCAAATTGTGGATAGTTTATAAATAGAACATAATATCGATTGACATCGAGGCACACAGAGTGTTCTACCAGGCCGTAGAGGCAGGCGGCAAACACAACAAAAAATCACCTCATAATCGCAATCAGGGGCTCCTCTAGTGGAAACTTAGCTAGCATGACTTCGAAGAGCATGTCCTCAAATATCAATGTCTAAGCAGACCCGGAAGGTAAATTTATTAAACCAAGGTACCTCTCAACTTCAGACTTCTCAGCTCTTTGGGCAACTGCTGCTCAACCTCCAAGGGCCTCAAACTTAGTCCTCTGGGCAAGGTAAGGCACCAGGATTTGTATTCAGTGATGAATGAGTCTAGCTATTATTTGTAATGCCTGGGACAGCTGAACGTAGTGTAGGTGTTGTCGTGCAGGAGTTTAAGCAACCAGCTGTGGTTATGTGTGGACCGGCGGAAGAAACAGATAATTGTGAGCCTGGTCTACAGACTCGGAGAGAAGATGCTGACAGTCAAAAAGGTAAAACAGGCACTTTAGCTTACATAACAGCCTTTCGACATCTTGATCCAGATATATTCTTCCCCTCACGAGTGTCTCTCTGACATGGACAGGCTCTTTTCCAAAAACGCCGCTCTCGTTCTCTGGAGTTGTCACCTTTCTCCTGCAGAAGCCAGAGTCCTCGGCGCCCATAACTTGCAATTCAATTGTCCAGTCGTCGAGGTCCAGGCCGCTTAATCGGTCGAGGCAAACTCGATGGACTGGCAGCAGAAGTGTCTGTCGGCTCTGGCGCTTCAGGAGAATTGCTTAAATCATTTTTTAAACGAGGAGTTGTAAAAATCAAGATTCAGCAGACTGCCATTGGGGAACCAAATGAATGCTCTCGAGACGCTTGACCTGCTCTTCAGTCGCAAGCTAAACAAGCACAGTGCAGTATGGTGGTACTAGTAATTCAACGGGAAGGGACTGCAGACTCAAGAGCTTTAGATCAACAACCGAGGGTTCTACAACTGTGTGTGCATGTAGATGTAGGTAAACAATCTGACCGTTAATTCGCTGCTCTTTTCTGACTACTTTTGCGACGATCTCTAAACAGGATTCCTCGTCACTCAATCTAAAAGCAGATACGCCGCCTAGGACGAGGGCATCGAGTCCATCGCCCTCGCATTTAAGCTCTTGAAGGAGCTGGTTCAGGATCTAGTGGAGGAAGTCGAAAAGAGAGAAAGTCAACAGGCTGACATTCTGCTCCAAAACCTCAACAAATGGATTTCGGATACTTCCCGTCCCTTCTACGATCCACTCCTCCACCTCACCATCCATAAGGCCAAGAAAAAGTGTTTTATGGACCTCCTGCACAAACTATAGAATCTGGGGGCAAAGATAATCCAGGCGGATTTCAAGAAGATAGTTTTCACGAGTGGAAACTTTACAGCAGAAGAGGCGAAAGGCAGCTGCGGGTTCATTATTAACGAATGCTTTTCAAAATACGAGCACTTCAAGTTCGTGAGTTTCTTTCACGTCAATCTATGGCTGTGCTACCTACAGTATGACTTCAATAACTACTGTGGGCTGCTCTAGAATCAAGACTACTCCTCTAACTTCGACGTGCTCCTTCCGCTCCCCGAGATGATCCAGCAGAACGTGAAGGGCTTCTTACTGAAGTACTGCGAGGATATGATGCGGCTTCGCGAAGAGGTGAACCCACGGCTCAAGGACTTCAAGGCCATGTTCATCTAGAATGCCAGAGACTATCTAATCAAGGAGTTTTAGCCTAAATTGAAAAGAGTGGTGGCTTAGTCCAAATAGGATTTTTAAAATGCCTTCAAGCTCAAAGAGGCTGACCCCCTTTCTGAAGACTCAGAGCAGGAGGAAGAGGCCGAAGACGACGACTCTATTAATAGCTTTGTTGTCGAGGAGCGAAAAAGGCCTTCTGCAAAGAAGAATTACCTTTCATTTATTGATAAGTGGCTGCCCCCAGCAAATCTAAAATTCAGCCACAAAAACTTTTCAGAAAACTGCGCTTTGGAGATGGTCAAATTCCTGTTTGACATCCTGACTGTGGATGACTCCTTTGACGCTATTTGCTAGTTGCTGGAACAGATGAGAAAAAGCATAATAAAGCAACTGTTTGGGATGGACCCGATCAGTTGTCAGGAGTTATTCAAGTGGAAGAGACACAAGTTTGAAGTGCATTGCGAGAAGTGCGCCTTCTCTTATTTCATCACGCTAGGAGTCTAGTCCGAAGGTTGCTCCTCCTGCCAGCATCCTCTCTCCTAACAATACCTTGTCAATCTAGTCGACCGCCTCCTATAGTCCTAGCTCACGGCGATGCAGGACCGAGACTTGTATTGCAGGAAGTGCTCAAGAGTGCGACGGCAGGTGCTGTAATAGTGCTGCGGGTGCGGAGGGTAATGGCAGAGTCGAGGCGAGGAAGTCCTCGAGTGGCTAGTGCATTCGGGCCAGGTCAGTCAGCAGACGCAGTAAGTCATGACTGTTCTAGGCTTCTTAGATTGAATTAAAGGCTATCCTATTATATGCTTTTGCGCTTGAAGTCTGGTTTAGTGAACCAACAGCTGGTGCAGCCCGGCAAGCACAGGCAGGTCGGACTCTGGCTCTTGGGGACTGCCGCCGGCGTCTTCACCATGATCCTGGTGGGAGGCTACACTCGGCTCTCAGGGTCAGGACTGAGCATGACCTCCTGGAAGCCTCTTCTCCCGAACTCCTAGGAGAAGTGGTTGGCCTAGTTCGAGTAGTACAAAAAGTATCCCGAGTTTAAGCTTGTGAATAAAGACATTACCATGACTGGCTTCAAAAAAATTTTCTTCGTGGAATGGTTCCACCGGGCGCTAGGACTTACTCTTGGAGCAGGATTCACACTCCCTCTGATATACTTTCTCCGAAGAGGATATCTACTGGCCCCCATGAAACGCAGTCTGCTTGCTCTGCTGGGAGTCGGATCAGCCCAAGGTGCGATCGGCTGGTGGATGGTCAAAAGCGGTCTTCAAGAGAAACCCAAATATCAAATCAAGCCAAAAGTTAGTCCGTACCGACTGACATTACACCTGCTTACAGCCACTTTCATTTATACCCGCCTGCTCTGGCTTTCCATGAAGCTACTAACCAATCCCACAAGCGAGAGTGCGAAGAGAGCTAGACTAGGACGACTGCTGCCCCTGCTTTTGCTTAAGCTGGTGCTGTTGAACATCTTCAGCGGATCGATCGTTTCTGGAATCGATGCGGGGAAGATGTACAACACCTGGCCAGATATGAACGGACAAATTTACCCAGAAGGCCTCCTTAAGCTAACCCCTTTCTACAAAAATATATTTGAGAACCACGCCTGTGTGCAATTTAACCACCGTATCTTCGCCTACCTCACCTTCTGCCTGTCCGCCAGCATCCCCATCATCGTCCGAGGCTCCCCTAGGTTTACCAAGGCCGCGTTGCTCACCTTAGGCTTGGTGAGTTACCAGGTGATTCTGGGCATCTTGACGTTGCTAGAGATGGCGCCTGTGCACAAAGCGAGTGCACACCAGTGCATGGGGTTCCTGACCCTCAGCAGCGTGCTGCGACTACTGATGGTTGGGAAGCTTCTGATTTGATTCAAACATATATTAGTCACTCTAGCACTTTGCTCATAAGGAGGCAGAGCCGGCTGCTGATGTTCCTACTTTGGGACTGCCTACCCAGCTGCCACTCTCGTTTCCTGCCAGCCAACACCGTGGTCCTGTCGCTCTCCCTGGAGCTGATGAAGCCCTTGTGCACGCAGCCCAGGGAGAGCCTCCTTTACTCGAGGGGGGGAAGGCCTTTGAGGAGCAGACTGTCAAAGGTGAGAGCGTAAAATGTGTTATCTATAAATATCGACTGGATGATAACTTGGTTGGATTAGAGAGCTGAAAGAAGTTCCAATTCCCTGCTGTAAAGCCTGAGGACAGTGTGGCAGCACCCTCGCCACACTGTCCAGATCTGCTCGTCCCTTCTCACTGCCGATATTATCAGCTCCCCTTAGTGCCTTATTCGGCCCCAACTGAAAATCAATTAGTCTAAGTTAGACTCAGCCCACATCCCGAGCTAGTCGAGGGCCAAGATACCCGTTGAAGTTGATTACTTCTGCGAAAGAATTTGTCCTTGGAGTGTGATTTCAAGCAGATGAGAGAATCCATTTTGGAAGGCAGGCTCTCTGAGCACAAAGAAGTCGGTGTTTGAGAAAGTACATATTTCGATAAGGCCGGACATCTCCTTCTTTCTAGGGGCCTCGACTAGGGGGAGGAGGAGGCTGGAGAGGAGAATGAGAGCCCCGCGTAGGACTGTATAGAGCTGAATCTAATTGTGTTGCAAGACTACCAATGTGGAATCGTTGGCAACTTAAATTTTGAGGGGAGAGGGAATCTAGCCAATCTTGGTACCCAGAATTGAGCAGTCTAGTCTGCCCTAAGTCCCGGGCAAGAGGCTGAGAGGTTTGATTTCTGACATCATCAGAACGGCCCCCTCCTCCGCCACCACCTCTATCTAGAACAGCCGCATTAACTATGAACAAATTGGAAAGGAGAAACACTCGAAGACTCACTCCCGAACAGCACGCTCGGATTCAGGACTGCTTCGTGCTCTTCCAGAAAGGCCAAGATAGGCCCCTCGAGAGAAAGCAGCTTGTCCTCTGTCTCAATAGTCTTGATGTCCCTATTAACTGCTTTGAGTCCAGGAAACTTGCACACCGGCTTCAAATTGGCTAGTATTTCACCAAATAAGAGCTCAGCTAGGCCTATCTGGCCAGCAAAGATTCAAAGCTGAGCCTGTAGCACATAGAGCGAGCAGTGGTCAGCCTGAAACAAAGCCTAGGAGAAATAAGCTACGGATAGCTGCGGCAGGTGCTTTGCGAGATGGGAGACATAATGAACGACAACCTGCTCTGGTTCATTGACCGAAGGTTCAAGCAGAACAAGTTCAGCTGGCCCGAGCTGCATCGATTTTTAGCTGAGTAGGCCTCTAGATTTATATGATATTTTCAGCTCATTTAATCTACCTGCTATTCACTGCCAGCCGCGCATAGTACAACGAGACCATCGCCAGGACTGTCGCCGCACTCGGCGCCATCACTCACTGTCCCTAAAATGACATCATTTTCTGGAACTGCACTCTCTGCAAATAGCTTCCCATGGAGGATGTGCGGGTTAACCATATCCCGATTCTAGACGTGCTGGAGTACCTGGCTGTGTGGAAGGCGTAAAAGCTGATATTTTTGATTTTCAGAGGCACTGAGGTGGACAGCAAAGTAAATTGGTTTTAAGATCTAAATTACTAAACTACAAGCTACCCACTGTGCCAAGGGTGCAGAGTGCATCTGGGCTTCCTCACTGATTTTAACTGGCTCTCCCAATTCCACTACTCCTTGCTCTTGCAGAAGCTTCAGGCTTACCCCGATTTCAAAGTAGTTTTCGGGGGGAGGAGCATGGGGGCGGCCTTCTCAACTCTGGCTACTGCGTAGTTCCTTCGTTACTACCCGAACTATCAAGAGAGATTGTATGGACACTACTGTATGGGAAGTCCTCGAGTGGGAAATTACTTGTTTTCTGAGTTTGTGAACAGGGTAGGTAGAAGCTATAGGGTAGTCCACAACAAGGACTTGGTTCCCCACTTGCCTCCTGTCAGTCCCTTCGGGTATCATCACATAGGGGCGGAAGTCTTCTACAACGAGTAGATGGACAAGTTTAAGATCTGCGAGCGAGGGGAAGATCCCGACTGCAGCCTCGGAGTCACCGGCAATTCCATCACAGATCACCTCACCTATTTCTACTTCGGCTCATGCGAACCTGCTCCTTAGAAGTAAGGATGAAGATGAAATTAATTGATGTTACCCAATTTTCCCCTGTCAAAGGTGAGTATATGCCAGCAGCTGATGCTCAAGGATAAACTACCCATTCACTCCCTTCGCAACTCTCACCCCCTTAAAAAATGTGATCTCCGTATTCGAAATACAGCTCAAGCAAGAGCCTTTAGATTTCTGCAAAAGGAAGCCAACCTCCGGTCAATCAAAACTGTCAGTCTCAAGAGGAGAGCCGACTATGAGTGCGATCTAAAAATAAGCCAATTAATATCAGTAGAAAGAGCACACGTGAGCGATGCAAAATTGAAACGCAAGGTGGCAGTGTAGAGCAAGAGTTGGCGGCGAGTTCGGACTTGTGAGCGGGAGGAAATGGACTGGGCGGGGTGGCGGACTTCTGAGGAGAGCGGAGTGAGCTAATGGTGAGTAGGTGATTTTGTAATGAACTAGCATCAAAGGTGAATATTATGATTTTCAGATTCTCTACCTTCTTGGGAAGGTCATCCTCAGCTCTCAAGATTGGCATCGTAGGAATGGCCAATATCGGCAAGAGCTCCACCTTCAACCTCTTCACCGGCCTCAACGTCCCAGCAGAAAATGTTCCCTTCTGCACCATCGATCCCAACCTGGCCGTGCTCCAAGTCCAAGATCCCATTTTCAACGCACTCTGCTAGGCCTATCGCCCTAAAAAGTAGTCGCCTCCACTGATGAGGGTGGTGGACATTGCAGGACTAGTGAAAGGAGCCTCTTAAGGATTCGGACTGGGAAATGAGTTTTTGTCACACATTTCTCAGGTGGACGGACTATTCCAAGTGGTTCGCTGCTTTAAGGATCCTAGAGTGACTCACACAGAGGGAGGATGCGACCCTTTGAGAGACATTTAAATAATCAAGCACTAACTCTGCGCCAAAGACCTCGCTCAGGCTCAAAAAAGGTTTACTGACCTTTAAAACAAATTCAAGCGCACCCAGACTCAGGAACTCAAGCTTGAGCTGCAGACAGTGTCCCAAGTGATCAGCATGCTCAAGACCGATTCCCTCCTGAAAAGCCGCGACTGGAAGGACTTTTAGATCGGAATCCTGAACAAATACAACTTCTTGACTAGCAAGCCGGTTCTGTACCTCCTGAACAGCTAGGGCGGGCCTGTGCCCTAGGTCTCCTAGCACCTCAAAAAGAACGGGGAGAAAAGCATAGTCTACAGTGTCGCCAAGGAGGAATAGCATACGCTCTAGCATGGCAAGCCTTCCTCCAAAATCCAAGAAATAATTTCCGCTGGCTATTAGCTCCTCGGCCTCATCCACTTCTACACAGTCGGCCCCGACGAAGTTAAGTGCTGGACCATTCGCAAAGGACTTACTGTGCAGGAGGCGGCGGGCTAAATCCACAGCGACTTGAGCAAAGGATTCGTGAGCGCGTGGGTGTTGGGGTTCGAGGATTGGAGCAGAGAGAAGGTGTTGGAGCGACATGGACGGAAGGAAGGGAAGGGGTATGTGGTGCGGGGCGGGGACCTGATCATAATTAATAGCAAAATAAAGAAGTGAGTATTTTTATGTAAAGCTTGTTCGCCTCATTAAATTAAAGAGTAGACGATATCTGTCAGTTGAGATCGGCACTGCGTCTACCCCCCACTCTCGCCCTCCGCTAGAGCCACCGCAGCAGCCTCATCCTCCAGCTCCTCTGCAAAGTCAAACACACCCACCTTCACCACCACCTCAAGAATCTCATCCTCGCAGAGTCCCTCAAGCTGTTCCAGCGGATGGGCCTACAAAGCAGAATCCAGTCCTCGGCAGATTCCTAGGCCTAAAATTTCCTAGAGGATTTCGTGGTGCTATACATGGAATTCTTTGAGCAGGTCTCAAAGCAATACAGCCTCAAGAACAGTCTAGTCAACCTTGTCAGGCCCACCAATGTTTTCTCCTCACAAGGCTCATATAGTCCTCGACTTTCTCCGTTATTTGTGCACCTTTACCAAGGACCTCCTCCTCATCGAAAGATCCAAGCTTTAAGACAATCAAGAGCGGAACACACGCTGTCAAAGCACAAACTTAACTCCGGCACCAGAAGGAGACAATCTTGATAAAGTTGCCAAAAGGTTCTAAATTTTGCAAAGAGAAGTACTCACTCGCAATAGCCTGATAGCCGGCACAATTAGGCGTCATATACAGAGATGCCACAGGGTGCTGCCTCCACTCTCCACATCTCAAACGAAACCCAGCAGTTTGCCCCAGCTTTTCCAAAGGACGACCTCAAAATCAGTTTTCCCAGCAAGCCGAAGCATGTTGCTGATCAGGGCGGAGAGGAGCAAGATGCTGCCCGTGCTCTAGAGGTGATGAGGTTGCGTATTCAAGAGGCATAGATATCATCCTTGGCCATTTCTTGAAGCCGATCGGCTTCGGCTGCCTCCCGAGCGTTGTTCTTTTGCAGCCAGTTTTCATTGTCCCATACAGCCTTGTGGTAGTTTTGCGTCATCTAAGACTCTCTTGACTTCCGAACTTTTAGATTTCTGCCTTTGAACTCGGCGCAGTCATAGTTGTCGATAGCCGCCATCGCATCCTCATGCTCGTCGAACTACACAAACGCGAAGCCTCTCAGTTTCTGAGTGAGGGGCTCTTTGGGAAGGTCGATGGACTTAATTTAGCCAAAGGTTGAGAAGAAGGCGTAGAGGTCCTCAGGAGTGGTGGAGGAGGGCAGGTTGCCCACATAAATGCAGCAGTTTTAAACTTAAGCAGCCATTTAAATTCTAGAATGCTCTAATTTTCTCTTCGCTTTTAAGTGCCTTCCTCCTGCATCTACGAGGCATTCACCGACCAGCTCAAGCTCATGCAATTCACCAGAGCCCCAGCCCAAGTCCGTCCTGAAGTTGGGTCTGACTTCCTTTGGCTCGATGGGAAGATCAGGGGGAAATTTCTCTAGCTCGAGAAGAACAAGAGGATCAAGATGTAATGGGGGATGAATGATTGGAAGCACAGCTCAGTGGTCTAGATCTAGCTAAAGGACTGGGAAGACAGCTGCGAAGTGCAAGTGAAGCAGAACAACCTGCCCGAGAAGAACTAGCCCAAGCAGATGAGGGCCAGCTGGATGGCCCAAATCTTTAAGCCCATGAGCATGATATTGGGCTATGCCATCTAGGAATGATTTATAATGAATCTTTTCAAGAAAGTTCTGGGGATGGAATCCCTCGTCCTGGCCAGTCTCACTACCCACCTCACCTACCCCTTCTCGTTCTTAGTCCTCGGAACGCCCTTCACTTCTGAGAGTATTCTCATCAACCTTACCACTCTCTACTTTATCAACCAGAATTTCCAAACTCATCATTTGAAAAACAACGCAGATTTCATTCCCTCTGTTAAAAAGGAGACCTTAAGACTCTCGGCAACTGTGGTGGGAGGTATCCTTGCCAGCTTCGGACTAGTTTGGGGGTTAGTGGGGGCGGCCACTCTGGGCGGACTGGAGGGGTTGGCAGTTCGGTTGGCGTTGGGGTTGGCGGTGGCGGTGGGGTTGTGGCTTAAAAAATGAATGAATCAGTCAGCCGAATGTAGCTTGTCGAATATTAAACTATATTTCAAATTTTACAATAAGTTATCGGGGAGAGAGTTGCGGCCCCAGACTGGGAAGGCCTCTTGCGGCACCAGCAGCGGGTCCACTCCCACCCGAAGCGTCTGCTCCAGCAGAGTCGGGATTATTCGCTAGAGGATCGGACAGCTTGTTTACAGGCATGGGTTAGTGTTTATCTCAATCAGCCACACTTTAAAGTTCGAATCTATCATGAAGTCCAGTCCCAGCAGCTCAAAGTTTGCCTATTTACGGGTCGATAGCAGAGAAGGGGCGGCAGCCTTGATCACAGTGACTGCCAACTCTTTCATGCGAGAGAGGATATCGTTGGCAAAGTTTATTTTTTTATCTCGGTAGTTCGAGTCCAAATAGCGCTGGAACTCAGAATAGCTAAGTTTGTTGTTCTGCTAGTACTTGCCATAGCCCTCGTTGGTCTTCTGGATGGCGTCATTGGTGAGGTGAATGTGAAGGTTGAGCAGGTTGGAGATGTTGAAGAGGAAGGAACTTGTCCTTATGTACCCGTCTGAATACCAATAGGCTTTCAGCGAACCTTGAACTGAAGTCAGCAGCATGTAGTGACGGATGTCAAATTTCCGCCCTTGGTAAAGCAGCGGGTTTTCAATATACTACTGCACCACGAAAGTACGCTACTACTCCAAGCCCTACAGCCGAGCCACTATCTAGGCCACGTTGTTCGTGACAAAGATCCCGGCTCCGCGGTTGCTATTCTCGCCAGGCTTACAGATCCAGTGCCTTTTGGTTTCAGCTGCAGACTACACAAACTCCTTGAAGTGGAATTTAGACACTTCGAATGTGAGGGGTATAATCTAGGTTTCAGATATTCCTTGTGAGCGGCAGTGTTCTGAAACGGACCTAAGCAGTCCCTTTTTATTGGTGATGCAAGAGTTGTTAGGTATATGGTTATGGATTCTTAGCTCGTAAGGATTTACCACTCTCAGCTTTGTTTGGTGACGCTCGAACTGCCTCTTGAAGTCGATGCACAAACGCTCCTTCTCGTACCCTCCAAACTTGTGTCTCTCTCTCTTGCTAATAGGCTAGTCTAGGCTTACACTGTCTTCCATTCTCATGATCTTTAGGTTATTGCTGTGGCTTCGACCGACTTTTTGAGACTTCGTGTGCAGTGGAAACTGCAATTTGGGCTCCGCATTTTTCTGCTGCTCAAAAAATGAGTTTTTAGTGGACTGTGTCCAGAGAAGATGTACATTTTAAGACATGTTAGTAAGCTAAACCCACCAACGTTTTTCGAATAGAGTGCGAATGAGGAGGTGGTTATTGCCTGGGGCCACAAAGACTTTATACTTGGGAGCCTTGGTTTCAGTCGGTACGAGGTTGATGTAGATGCGGTTGCTGAAGTTAATTTTGAAAATGAAATCTAGGTACGAATCTATCCTGCTGCCATATAGGGGGTCCTAGAGGGACTTAGCAGGCGTCAAGAGCTTTTGGGGTTTGGGCCTTATTTTGGGATCAGATTCCTTGGAGAGAGCCGTGGAGGGAGGCTTGGCAGCGAGAGACTCCTTCTGCTTAATCTACTTCTTCTTGGCGGAAAATGTTTTGAACTTCCATACTTCGACAATGCTTTGAAACTTATAATCCTCGTTGACTTCCTGAAGGATCCGCTCAATCTGAGGCTCAGGAAGTTCCTCTGGGCGGATGAAGTACTTGTAGAGTCGCCGATTCTTCTAGCTGTTATAGTTCTTCAGCAGCTTCCGCTTCTCCGATAGCCGCTTTATTGCACTCAGGCTGTTGGACTATCCTTACTGCGTTTCATCCTGGATCTTGAGATGAAGGTTCAGCACTTTTACTTTATGGCTATCCATTTGGTTGGACTTGAGTATCTTTATGCGGTTGCACTGACTGTGGAGGATATTGACCTGTGAGGAGAAGAAGTTTTAGAGGTTGACAGCGGGGAGTGGCCTTTTGGGAGTGGGCCTGGCGTGTGAGTGGATGAGAGTGTTGATCCTGTTTTCCTCGAGGATGATGTGGTCGATGCAGTCAGACATTATTAATAGATCAGTTTTTTTCGATTTCAAACACGAATTAGATATTATTGTGGACGCTCCTCAGCGCCCCCAGCTTCTCCTCATCCTTCCTGAACAACTCCTCCTCCTCCAGCAGCCGATTGATTTCCCGCAATCCCTTCGCCTGCAAGTATAGTTTGGTCCGCTCGATGGCCCAGAGCTGTCCGATCTGGCTTAGGTCGAGGACGTTGCTGGCCAGAGAGTTGAAAATCTTATTAAAGAGGTCTTTGATTTCGTGTGGACCATGTTCAGGCAGGTCTTTATAAATGGAGATACTGAAATTACAATTCTAAAGGTAGTTTAGAATGAAATTACCTTCAGGGAGCTCGTGGCCCAGTTGCGCGAACAGACTGTGCGCCTTGATTACATTAATCCAGTACGAGATCCTCCTGTTGATAATAAGCTAGGCCTCCTTGAGAATGGCCAGGTCAACTCCAGAAGTGTTAGAGAGCATGATTTCTAGTTTGTTCTGGAAGAGAGTATAGGTGAGGCTAGCTATCAAGCCGAACAGTTCTAAGAAGGAGTCTTTCTACTGCTTTTCGTACAGGTTTAGCTAATCGACAACTACCATAGAGGATTTTGATCTTTAACTAGGTTCTCTGTAGGAGAAGTCTACACTCTTCTACTAGTAAATGGTCTCAGCCGGCTATGAGTAATGCCTCCGGAGCTACTCTAAACGCGGCTTCAGCTACCTCGGACTCGGCCTCTGCTCTTACTCTGGGTGGATCATTGCGAGCACCACTAGGAGGAGTGGTTTGCTGTTATTCTATATCATCTCAGTCTACTTGAGTATTTATTTGTACCTTATTCGAAAGCACTCTCGCACCTACACTGCTTTGATTTTCCTTAGCAGGTAGTAATTTAGTTTGTAGGCCCTGTTCCCGAAAATGCACTTCCAGACCACTAATCCCAGCGAGAAGATGTCGCTACGAACATCTTGGACGTAGTGATCTTCATACTTCTAGGGACCCAAGTAGGGCATGGAGCCTCCTACTCCGCCTACTCGGCTCACATTTTCGACCAATCCGAAATCTGAAAGCTTGGGGACTCCATCTAAGAATAAAATGTTCTAGGGTTTGATGTCTTGGTGCACGAGTTTTTTATCTTCTAAATAGATGAGGGCTTAGTTGAGTCTATAAAGGAGTGAGAAGACCTGGGGGATAGTGAGAGTGATGCGGAGTAGGAGGGCGGCGAGAGTGTCATGAGCCCGCTCCATGACTAAGTAAAAGTGATTTTTGGACCATATTTTCAAACTGAGCACTCTTATTATATTGGGATGCTCGAGTTAGGAGTGAATCTCGATCTACCTTTAGATTAAGCCTTTCTATTTCTTGTTAAGAGAGCTGGCTTGGAAGATCTTGACGACCGTCGGGAAGGGCACTGCGGGCTTCACTGAGCAGGCGAACACCTCTCCGAACGAGCCTTTGCCGATTTTGCTGTCGAGATGGATAACGACGATGTGCTTCTACTGGACATCGCTGAGCGTCTTATTATTCATCGGTATATATCAATTCTTTATTAAGATATATATGGAGATATAGCAGAAGAAGAAAATCGTATCGCTTAATCTCTTCGACTTTGGCGAGGAGCAGGAACTGCCTCACCGCAAGCTGATTCCTGAGAAGGCCAATTAGTCCAAAAAAAAACTTACTGAGTAATTCTTTGCCATTTAAGCTAACATCCTTGAAAAAAAACTACAATTCTTGGAGAAGATTGGCCTGGATGATTAGGTGGATCTCGAGAAGGCCAAGAATTTGAAATGGTACCTCACCAAATTCTAACAAGGATAAGCTGAGGCCAAATTAAATGTGCAGTCCCCCGCAGCCGGCTTCAAGACCCTCTTAAATATCGATGTTTAATACTTCGAGGTTGACAACACCTAAAATTTTTTAGTGATCGCCAGCCAGAAGAAACTGTCCAGATACAATTTGAACAAGAAGTTCCTCAGCGACATGATGCTCCCCAAAGTCAATTACGAATATGCTGAAATTGACGGACTCACCTTCGACTCAAATAATAACCTTATCATTGCTTACTACAACAAATTCTACATCGGCAAAGTTACTTAGGACGTCTAGTTCATGGAATTGCCCAACTCCAAATACGAACTGCTCAAGAGCATTGGCTACAGTCCCACCCACGGCGTCTTGTTCATAGATCGCCGCACCAACTTCGTTAAGGCCTACAACCTGGAAACAGCAGAAGTGAGGATGTACTACGGGGCACTGTCAGCGGAGACTGAAATAAAGTCGAGGATCCTAAAGGAGCCGCTCTCGCCGATAATGGTTGGCAAAAGCCTTTACATAGTGGATAGCTACAATAATTCTGCCGTAGAATGGACTAACAAAATTTAGTTCAAGATCTGCCTAAACTACGATTCCCCCTTCGAAACTTCCCTCAAGAACCCCAAATGCATCAAGTACCACCCCTAAAGGAAACTCTTTTTCGTCGCAGATGAGGGAAACGAGCGAGTCGTCTTTTTCTATCTTATGTCCGACCTAAAGGACAAGGAGAAACTTTTTACGCTGTCCCGGGGAAAAGGGAGTTTCAACTGGCTGAGTGTGGGGAAGAAGTTGCTGTTCGTGTCTGACCGGAAGAGCATAAGCTACATGAACTTGTAGTAGATCATAAACATCTGATTGAATTAATTCATCACCCATGAGATAATCTTCCTTTAGAATCAGCACAAGACCCACCCAGGGCTTCAATGACTTCAACCTTCTTAGGGCTTCCCTCAGGGCCCCCTAAATCAACGATGACGAGGCCGAGCCGCGCTGGGTCATCGGGCTGTCTCACCGAGAGAGCCGGGAGCATCTGATCGAGAGCTAGATCAACGAGCGGCTGAGCGCGAAGGTATGCTACGTGAATTTGCTCCAGTATGTGCGTGGGAATAAGGAAATAAAGGACGAGGTGACAAGATTGGTAAAGGCCAATAAGTTTGAGACCTTGAAGAAAATGATCCAGCTAAACATGCCCAACTTCCAGTTCAAGCTACAGAATTTTAGGAACTGCAAACTCACTCTCTCTGAAAATAGGCTCAAGGAGCTCACCCACCTCCTCACCTTGGATGTACTCAAAATGGAAACTCTTGGTCACTCCGCACAAGTCAGTGACCTTCCCATCTAAAGGCTATAATCCCTATTAAAAATGTTGGAGGACATAAAGCGAAAAAATTAGGTCATCGAGAGGCAGTCTTCGTGCAACTGGACTAGCAAGTTCAAAATGGCCAAGAGTCCAACTTCGCTCAAGCTGAAGGAGGCCAGGCTAATCGCCAAATCCCTGATTAAAAATTTCGTAAGAATTCGATCAAAAAGAAGCACTCGCAAAGTCAGCATGAACATGCAGAATTCTAATTACTAGCGAGCGGCAATAGAACAATAGATTAACTCAATCCTAAGGAAAGTGATGGACAAGGCGACCTGCCTCCCTTAGGGCCTGTTGCCTATCTTTTCTCTGGCCCTGAGGTATGGTTTCAAGACAAATCACCAAAACCTGCCAATCTGTCTGGACAAGTCGACAGTCAAGTTCCTGCAGAAGAAGGCTAAACTCCTGGAGAAGCAAGGGGAGTTCATGGACTTCAAAATGCAGGAGATTGAGAAGGATTATTTGAAGGAATTGAAAAATTTCAAGGACCAGACCAAAAATCCAGTGCTCACCAACCTCAATATGCTAGCCGCCTTCGGGAGTGGTAAGGCAGGTCTCGAAGTCAAGAAGTCCTTTTACCAGGACTCACCGCTATGATTTTGCATTCACTTTACCGTAGTAATTTATCCTATTGCGCACCATCTCCGGACTGATAACACTGCCGTCTGTTAGACACATCTTATTGCTACTGGTCCATCGGCGCCCTCCTTTAACCAGGACGCCTTTCTTGAAGAGGCCGACTTCCTCAATGTTTTTGTACTCCAGACAGCCGTAGCCCTCGAAGTTTTTATCAAGGAAGGTTCCATGATAGTTCAAATCCAAAGCAGAAATAACTAACATTCCTTATGCGATCTAACCTGTGCTAAAATTCCCCCTGAAGGCATACTACGTCGTTCTTAGTTAGCCTGAAAGCTGCGACTAGAGTTTGTCGAAGCTGCCCGTTCTTACCATATCCTTCTGAATAATGGTTCCCATCACCAGCTCATTTTTCACAAATCGGCCGATCTTGTTTATTCCTTTCTGAGTGTAGACCTGGCCTAGTCCTGAGATCATGCCGAAGCTAAGACTGCCGACCTAGATCTGTCCGCCTGATTCGTTGACGTGTATTTCGGGGGAGTACTTGAAGGGAGTTTTGGCCTGCCTGATGCCAGGATATTTTTAAATTTTCGATTCGGTGAAAGTTAACTTAAGAAATTAATAAAATGAGTTTTGGGAGCCGAGAACAAACTAATTCACGATGGGGTCGTTTATGACAGGCTCGTTCAGCTGCTCCTCCAAAAGTAACTTCGCCTTAAATCCTTACCTTACCGAAAACACCGTCTGGGAGTCCACAATTTCCTAAAGAATGAGAAATCCCTTGGATTTTCGGATTTAGTCCTGTCTTTTTGCGATCGAGGAGTTGAGGTAGGGGACCTTAAGGAATTTCCTAGGCTGGGGCTACATTGAATACTCCTCGACGCAGACAGAAAACTAGCCTCCCATGTTTATACTCTCCAATATATAAATTCAAAATATGCAAATGCACTTAGTGTTTTAGACTACCTGACCGAAAAGGCGCTAATATTTGACTTTGCGGAGGTGTGCCCGACCTTTTGTTCGTTAGCGCCCTTCCGTGAAGTCCGTGAACAACAGCGACTTCCGCAGCTTATTCTTCTTCTAAATGTGAGTCACTGAAGGACTCGGAGAAATCGGATGGTAGAGGTTAACCACAATCTTGGGGGCGTCACGAGATGATATTTTTGGCCTGATTTGAGAATAGCTGACTGCCCTTCCCACTACCTTCTTCTGCTCCATTTTTGAGGCGAATTAACTGTATTTGAATTGCTAAAAACTTAGCTCCAGCTGCTCTTCGTTAAGAGCGGACTGGATCTTTCGGACACTTTTCTTTGGCTTGCCGTAATGGGAACGGGAGCGCAGTTCTTGAATTTTGTAACGCTAGTTGCGGGAGACTTCACTCCTGAGCATGGACCTTCGAATGGTTTTGAACTTTTCTTCGAGAGTGACTCCGATCTTTTAGAGGATGCGCTGATACTGGAGGACCCAGCCGTTCTTCTAGGAGGAGTTGGTGGACTACAATTCGTCTTCCGAGTCCTAGTCGTTATAGGTGAGGGACATGCCCATTGTCTCGTTCACCTACGTCTCCTCAACCAGCACATCCTTCAGCATCATCCCCTAGTAGATGCTGCTCACTATGTCGTTTGAAGTCGACTTCAATTTGCTTCGTATCGAAGACCACAGTCTGATTTGTTCATGAATGCGCTGAGCTTTGGCCTGCGAGAAGAACTGCTGGTTTTATCGTTCGCGCTGGTCCTTGGAGCGGAAATTGAGGGCCTTGGTGAAGAAGTTGTCAGCACGGTTGTAGTAGCCGTTGACGATGTAGAAGCTGATCATCTGGATGTATTCGAAAACGCGTTTAAGCTAGAGCAGATTGCGCCCGTTCTCCTTGACCTTTTCTTTTTTGAACTGCTAGAGTTTCGCCAGCGTCCTTTTGAACCGCTACTGGAAACGCTGCTCCCATTCCCCCTTCGTCCCTTCCCTCCCATTCTCCAGATTGTATGCCGTCTACTCGTAGAACTCCAACTCCTCCGCCCAGTTCCATCCCTCCTCCAGCATTTAAATCTACTGGCAATTATTAAATCATGCGCCCTACTACCCCGGGCACCCTCAACAGCAGTGCTGGCTTCAAGTCGAAGCGACCTCTGCTGCCTAAGATCAAGAAGGAATAAGAGTCGAAAGAGAGCAAAGATTTGCCTCGTCTGCTGTAGTCGAACGCCTAGATCGCCAACCCAGCACTTTTCAAATCCTACCTTACTTAGATACAGGACGCAATCAATCAGTTAGACATCGACCGTAGACTTCGCACCAGCGACAGCCAGTTCTCCACCCAGGGTTACATCATCAACCTGCGCAAGTGGGTCAAAGAAGTCTGGGACCGATCCACCGAACGCTAGGACAACCTGGTCAGGATCTTGGCCGCCCTGGAGTCGGAGGGCGTCGAAGAGGCCTTTATGCGTCTGTACCGAATGTTCGCCAATATCGATGTACTCACTCTTAAGGCGACTGAACTCATGGCTCTCTCAATATTGAAATACGAGGACACTCTGACTCCTTTAATCTAGTAGGCGGGAATAAAGCTGAGCGGCTTCATGAGCACGGGAGTGGTGGTCAGCAAGTTCAACCTTCTGCAAATGATTCTCTAGCGCCAGCAGGCACTTATCGAGATGGTCCTCAGGAAAAAACGCTAATCCGGTCCGAGCCACAAGGAGCATGACTCAAGTGTAATCGAGAGCCTCAAATCTAAGGTTAAGTAGCTTTAAACCCAACTTGAAACTTCCCAAAGCCAGCTCAGTCATTTCAAAAGGTAGTAAGAAACTGCAATAAAGAAGATTTAGGAGCGTAAATTGGATTAGAAGGAGGTAGTGGTTGCTACAAATAAGGCTGTCCCCAAATCCCTACTTGAACAGGTGAGCAAGTAGCTGCGACTTCAAACCGAATCAACCATGTCAAAAATTAGGGAGTAACTTTAGCAAACTCGCAGCTAAAACTTGAAGTTGAAGGCCTAGCTACTCGCCTTTAAGAATTAATCGTACACAGAAAAGTACGAGCGAGAGCCTAAAGACGACTTCGAGGCTTGTGTACTCTCGGAACTTTAGCTCATGCGGAACGCCTTTCTGGCCAAGATTAAACGAATCGAGACGCACCACGAGTAAGTTTCTAGAGAGCTGTCTAAGAAGTAGGCACAAGCGAGACGGTAGATGCAGACATGCAAGTACGAGCGAGATATGCTGCTGAAGAAGTGGTAGATGCTCAAGGAATGACCTCGGAGACGTATCTGCGTACCTATCCTACCAATCTAATTTAGGCCTTGGTCTTCAACTTGATCTCTCTCTACACTTATGATAGGAGCCGTTTTAGCCTCTGTCGCAGTTCAGTCCCCTTCTCCTCTTCAAGTTTCAGTTAGCCTTACACTTACTCGAGACGCCTCTCGCTCGACCGCAGTGACGCCTGGCTGCGCTCCCCGTTTTCTCGGTTTACCAGCAGCGATCGTTAGTAGTCGGCCTTGGCCTGGGCCGAGGAGGAAAGTCTGAGAAGCGCCTTGAACTAGTGATGAGCGAGGAGCTGAGACAGTTCGCGGAGGGAATCCTTTAGCTAGATGAAGTCGCTACCTTGGTCTGAATACTACCAAAATTCCAGAAGTTCAGCCAGCTCGACCTATATTTCGTCCACACACTCCTTCCTCATCAGTACTGTCCTTTACCTCCCTACCACCTTCATTTCTCCCCACTAGTCCACCTCAAATTCATCCTACGTCTCCAGCAACTTCAAGTACTCAGGCTCAGATGGCTGCTACGTCGGATTTTACACTTGAGAAAGCAGCATATCGCCTTTCAGACTCAAAGTGCTAAGAACCTTGGATTGGAGCGGTCTCAGCTGATTTCGCTAACAGAAGAGACGGTATCCGTCGAGGAGGGGACTGAGTCTGCGAACGAGGGAGTTGGCTCGCCTTAATTTTTAAACGAGTAGACCCATTCGCTGACAGATGCCTCGCTATTGATCCGCCTTATAGAGCTAGAAGTATCTGCGCTCGCTCTCTTTAAGCTTGGCGATCCGAAGGCGTAGGATGTTAGATTGGCTGCGTTTGTTGGCAATCGCCTTGGCCAGCTCGACAATCTGAAAATTGAGCAGGTCTGAAAACGAGTAGCAGTTGCTCGCCAGGCTCAACTGCTTCTTCTACATCGCCTGTCTTAGAGATCTGAAATCCCTTATAATCTCAGATTTGCACCGACCCAAGAAATCTCTCTTGGCACCCTCCTAGCTGCGCTCCAACTCATCTATCAAAACGCAGAGCTAGTGATAGCAGGGTTCCTGAAGCGAACGGAGAGGGAGGATGAGGGGGTGCGAGTGCTGCTGAAGTAGCTGTCTAAAGAGTTGGTGCGACTGGATGAGGTGCGTGAGGTAGGCGGCAGGGACTAGTTTGCGCTAAGCAATCCAAGAGAGGAGCTTAGAAGAATCAACTTGAATCATAATGTAAAAGTTCGAGATATTGTAACAGCCCGACATTGAACTCCGTGAAGACACACTTGAAAATTACTCAGAAGATTTCCTTCCTGAGGACACCGCCATTGGCTGCCACTCCCGTGTCTCCACAATTCGCAGGGAAGAGTCCGGGTTTGTGCTGGACTAGTCGAGCAGACTGCTGACGGTGAGCGAGCAGCCCGACTCTAAGAAGGTAAGGTACTGCGACTTGTAGTACTACGTGAAGAGAGTCATGATAACTCCAGGACTACCAGGAAAACTGTTTTTGCACTAGGGTGGACTTCTACCGATCGGCACAATTCATTAGGAGAACGAATAAGGGACCATTGATCTGGAGGAGCAGGCCCCAAAACAGAAGATACCCCTCCAGCCACTCCATGACACCTAATATGTTTAAACAGTCATTCTCACCAATAATAAAGAAAAAAAGGAAGCTATACCAGCTCAGCGGCCCACTCTGCCCAAAATTGACATTGGAGTCCAGTCAACTCCGTAACAAGATAGGACCGACTCAGCGAAAACTAAAAATCGCTCCTTTTCTATTCACAAGAGATAAAACTTTACCCAGGTGAACGAGCGGTCCCTCATTCCTCGAACTAACACAGCCAAAAGCCAACTTCGATCAAAGGACGAGGTCTCCAAAAACTAGGTTAGGATGTAGTGGCTAAATGAGGAGCCTGTTGAATAAGCGTAGGAAAAGAAGGTCTGGCGCGGGGCCCCGAATTCATAGCCAACAAAGCCAAAGATTATGATAAGAAGAGTTCCCCAGCACATTAAATAGAAGACCTAAGAATAGCTAGCGGAATATATCGATCCACACTAAAGTCTTAGCAACCTAAACAAGTTATTTAATCTGCTTAAACACTCCGAGGAGGCTCTTCGCCAATCTAGGATTAAGCAACTCCACGCACACTCACAAGCCTTCTTCTCCCTCAGGCTTGACGCTCTCAGCTAAATGTTCGACATCTTCAAAAGAAGGGCTGTCGACTCCCTAGTCCTGCTCGTCAAGTGCACCTACATTCTCCTTAGCTATTGTCTACCGTTCGGAGAGAAACTAGGAAGTCTCGGCCGCAATCTACAAAATTTAATTGGCTACTCCCAAAAGAACATAAAATTCATGAGTGAGGCCTTGTCCAGAGACAAGATCGAAAATAGCAGGAATAAATCCCAGAGGAAATCGCCTTAAAGAAGACTAAATTGGGACACCTTCGCCAATAACAACGCCGTCCTTGAAGACCTGCTCTTCAAAAGTTGGAGAATCCATCCCGAATTCCTTCAGCTGCTCAAGAAAATGCTGAAGTCAAGACAACCCCAGCGATAGCGCAGTCGTAGGATACTCCTTTAGTTTACCGAAGTAGTTTATGAATAGGGATTGCTGAGCAAATTGAGCTACTTGGGTGTTGCGCCCCGGCCTTACTTGGGGTACAAGGGAGGCTACACCCTAGCTTTGAACCCAGTTGGCGTGCTTTTCTACAGGCCCACCAAACGCGAGGAACCTCAGCTCTTCAACTTCGCCTAAAAGTTTATTGAGACAATGTCTTACTACTATAGTCTGGTCTTTTATGCGGACGAAAGCAAATAACAGCTAGAAAAGCTGGTTGAGCCTATCAAGCAACGCAGGGACATTCTCCACCGGAGTTACTACTCAGAAGTCTAGGGTAGGCGAGTCTTCCAGGCTCGCTAATTAGGACGGGAGTTCAGAAGAGTCCTTGTCCTCGATGTTTAATAGGCTACCTGCTAGTAGAACCTCCCTAACAGCATCCTGGTCCGCCACAATTCTAAGAGGAGCGAGGACCACGTGCTGGCGAATTTGATATAAGTTCTTGTGCAGATCGTGTAGGAACAGCTGATGGTGGAAGAAGGGGTGGAGCGCATAAGGCAGGCCCGCAAACGATGAATTAGTGAGGTGCAGATTTAAAGTCACTTATTTTAGAGTTATTCCTGGAGGGCCTAAAGGAGACGCTGCCTGCCCCTGGAGATTTGTTCTGAGTCGGAGTCGCAGTCGTTGTCGACGGAGTGGCGGACCAGGAGTTTGGTAATGTTGATCCGGGTCTTAAAGATTTCCTCTTAACGAAAGCAGTTGAAGTTTTGGATGGAGTGTTTGCGGGAGCTGATGAAAGCGAGTTTGAGGGGAGGTTTGTTGGTACGGGGACAGTCGGGTCTGTTCGTAAGGTCGCCAAGAGTCCTCCTGCGTCTCGCTGGACTAACTGCCTTTGTCATGAATTGGTTAACGACCGAATCTTTCTCAACCGAATTTTTATCAATGAATAGATTGCCTGCTCTCTTCATCAGGGGAGGAACTTCCAAAGGACTCTTCCTCGACCCCGCCCTTCTCCCTCCTTAGAAGGACCCACTCTTGGCCAGACTCCTCGGCAGTCCCGACCCCTTCCTCTAGCAAATTGACGGCATGGGCGGAGCCACTTCTTCCAAGAGCAAGGTGGTCATGGTGAGCAAGTCAAAGCGGTAGGGCTTCGATGTGGACTATCTTTTTGGGCAAGTGGACGTTTAGAAAGGAGGAGTGGATTACAGTGGGAGCTGCGGGAATATGGCAGTAGGCGTGGGCTTGTACGCAGTGTACAAAGAATTGATAAAGTGCAGAAAAGAAGAGAACTAGGTATCTGTGAGAATTTGGCAATAGAATACTAAGAAGTAGATTAGAGTGGTAGTGCCTTGCGAGAGTGACGGACAGCCTGCGCAAAAGGGTGATTTCGTACTCGATGGAGTTAGCTTTCCCGGCGCTCTCTACAAAATTAGGTACTACCAGCCCGGCTTCGGACCCAGCTCGCTCATTTTCCCCACTGGCAGGCCCATTGACCTTCTCGATATCGGAGGCCATAATTTCTAGGCCTCACTTGTAGACGTGAGCAACCCGACAATTTTCGTAAGGGCGAAAGACGTGGGACTGGTAGGAGATGAGTTAAAGCTTTAAAGCAAGTAGTCTTTGGAATTGCTTGAGCGACTAAGATGCAAAGGAGGAGTGCTGATGGGTCTTGGGAAAGACTAAGAAGAAATAAGGGTGAAAAGAAAGGCTACCCCCAAAATAAGCTTTTTGGCTCCTTCAAGCACATACTTGTCATCAGAAGGCAGGACTGTCCACAAGGCTCACTCCGACTTACTCGCTAGAATTCTTTCCATGGGAAAACTTCACCACACTTACACCGCCACCGGTCTTATGGCTTTGGCCGCTTGCGCCTCAGTGAGTGAGTCGATCGCAGGAGAACTTACGGGAGGAGGTGAGCAAGTTCGTGTGGGACACCGAGGAGGAGTAAGCAGAGTGCGGAGCAAGTGCGAGGGAGGAACCTGCTAGTGGGTGTAGGGAGAGTCATCTGCAAGAGTGCTAATGGACGGGTATGTGCTTTATTGATTAAAATTCATTTTTCTTAAAGCTCTCGCTAGACTTTGGTCTTGAGACTCTACCACCCATTTTCCATGAGGTCCAGCCAGCGCCGCACGCCTTGGCTCTCCTCCTTAATGTCGCGCAAGCCTTAAATTATGTACCGCTCTGCTGTAAGCTCCTACATCGATAAGTTGTGCCGCTCTGAAGTCTTCCCCTACATCATCTTCATCCGCCGCTAGATTTTGCTTTCATACTTGGGAAGCTATGCGGGAATGCTCACCTCGACTCTGGAAGTACCTACGAAATCAACAAGGACCCAGCTCTTAGCGCCCTTGACCCAAGTAAGGAAACCTTTGGAGTACTTCAGCCTGGGGTAGCTTAAGTAAAGGATGTAGTTAGAGTGGAGCTGCAAATAATTGGGGTCAGAACTCTAAGGAGGCTCCAGAGGCTTTCCTAGTATTTAGGGCAAGCAGGCCTAGACCTTGTGTTACTGCTTTGAAGTCGAGCTTACGAATGTCGTGATGAAGCTGATCTTCAGCCTTTCCTGCCGGCTCGACGACTTGAACAGGTTGTCCGTCTGCAGGCAGTTCAGCAGCTAGCCGTTCACGTTGATGAGGGGCTGGAGCTGGAAGTGCTTATTCTTGACGAGGTTCTCCTTTTCCTTCCTGCGCTGCAGGTCGGACTTGCCCTCGGGCTGCAGCAAGTTGTTGTGGTAGATGGAGGACTCCACGAACATGTTTTTAACCTCGTAGAAATTTAATTTTTCTTTGGCTCTTATCAAACCGAACTCTCCCGCCTCCTTTTTCTTGTGCAATATCAGGCTCGCATTCCCGTTGTGGATGAAACAGATCTCCGGAATTACCACTCGCACCTGGCCCTTCACCGCCTGCAGACTCTATACCAGTCTCACATAGTCGCAACTCTTTATTCGCTTCTGCAGGGGTACTACCTGCCTCAGCTCAGCGAGAGGCATCAGCGGACTTGTTAAGATGAGACTTGGCTTCGGACTGTAGCTTCTGGCAGAGCGGACACTTGCAGCCGTCGTTGCAGACCTCAGATTTGATGGGTGGGTCAGGTACAAGAAGTTTGCTCTTCATGTAATAATGAATAACTTTCCGTTCGTGATATAAAAGATCGACAAGCCGATCAGTCTCGAGGAATTCATAAACGCGGAGAAAGGAGGGCGGGAGGACCAGCACCGCAAGGCTGCCCGCGACACCCAGCACACTTTTAATCAGCGTCGCCTCAAGAAAAAGCTTTGATTCTGCATTATCAATCATGAAGCTTAGAAAGGATCCGTCAAGATCTCCCATCAACAACTCCCCCTCAAAAATGCGGTTCTCTTTTTCGAAGACCCAACGATTCCCAGACATCAAGGTGTAGGGGACGCCCCGATTTTACAACCAGCCAGGAAGACTGAGCAGGAGCTCCTCCTTCGGGTTTGGAAATAAGTTCGATTTTACAAAGAGCAATTACAAAAACCCAGGGCCTAGCTAATATCTAATAGAGTCACTCTTCAAAAAAAGGAATCGAAGGGGCATCTCGATAGGAGCCAGCAGGTAAAAGACCATTGCCACCAGCTACCTCGCCAAGCTTCTTGTTAAACTGCCCGGCCCAGGGGCTTATAACTTGCGGACAAAGGAGGCTGACCGCGGCTGCGTAATTTCCAACCACTAAAGAAAACGCATTTTTAACTCTTAAAAGCTGCCAGGGCCAGGGGATTATAACTGCCCTCCAAGCCTTTCGCCGAGTGGAAGGTACTTCATTTCCAAGTACTCAAATAGCAAATCAAGCGTTGTCATGAAATCCTCAAGCTAAAGGTTCAATATCGAAAAGACCCTCTCCCCGGGACCCTCGGCCTACAATCCCAAGACGAGCCTGAACGTGTCTGGAATGTACCTCTACTCGAAACTACGAAGCGCGCCGGGTAAGTCATTTTCGCAGTCGCGGAGGGAATGGGGGAAGCGTGAGTTAATGCCTGGCCCGGGCCAGTACTTAATGTTCAGCTAGTTCGGAGTGAATGAGAGTCAAATAAAATCATGATTTTTGAATTCCGTTCTAGTACTACTAAGTTTAGATGAGCTAATCTATGTACGCGATGCTCCTTGTCCCGTGAAGCAGGCCCTTCTCGTACCGCTCAACCACCTTCTTCACCAGCCTTTGTTTCTAGTAGAACAGCTCGGCAGTCAGTCCCTCCCGCACGCTGAGCTTGAGCTGCTCCAGCTTCATCCGCCCTGACTTCTGGTCGACCTCAAAATACTCGTCTACGATGTGATCAAAGTATCTAACTTTAATAGAGAACTTGTAATCAGCATGCCTGAATTAAAGACAGTTGCTTTTGCCGAGGTCCATGGTGAAGCTGCCTTAGGTGATGGATGGCTCTAGTTTAATTTCCTTGATAGTCTGGTTGAAGAACAGGTTTATGTGAGTCTGGAATTTATAGAAATACTTGAAGCCCCAGGCGCAAAGCTAGGTCTCTGGCACCTATCCCTACACCTGCAAGCTGTTTTTCCTAAAGATCTACTACACCATTGACCCCTTAAAGCTCCTCGTTGCTCTCCTCTTTGAAGCCTGCACGAATATCGATTATGGAAATAGACTTCGCTTCACTGCTGTGATCCACTGCTCCGAAAACTCGCATTCGAGTACCAGGCCCAGCAGCTTGTAGCTCCCCAAAGATTTTTGGGTCCACATATCAATGATATCATTGGGAAAAATATGCTAGTTTTCGGAGAGAAGCCAACGGGGGTGAGGATCGGCGTCGCCTAGATAGAAGAGGAGGACGTGGTCGGAGAGTGCGAACTTGGAGTCGAGGAAGTCGAGGAGGTTGTGGGAAGTGCTGGTTGATTTTATTCTATAAACGAAAATGCCTTTGAATTGAAAATTGGAGGAGAAGGACTGCAGATATGTCTAAATGAGTTCCCTTTCTGCCTCCCAGAACCCCTCCTTCCACAGGACGACGATCGTGCGGCTGGAGAACCGCATAACTCCCTCCTTGAGCTCGGCCAGGATTTCAGGGATCCCCTGGGTGCTGGGGGAGTGGCGCTCGATCACTTAGAGGTGAGTGCCCTTGGGCGTAACTTCGGTGAGTGGACTTTACACGTTTAAGTCTGGAATTAGGATCTCTGAAGCAGGTCTCTTCTGAATGCACCCCATGAACATTAAATTATCATATATCACAAAGCCTTTTCCTGGGAGAGCTACTCCGTGATTGTCAGCAGGCTCGCCTCCTCCGCACTCATGTAGCGCTCCCACACTCGCCGCATCGGCCTTATCTGTCTCGTGCTGTACTTCTGCTCATCTCGCTCACTGCTCTCCAACAAATGCTTCAGGGGCAGCATCAGCTAAAAAAGTTTGCTCCTTGGGCTCTCTAATAGTCGAACATCAGCATCACCTTTTTAAAGTTTGAAGGCTGTCCCAAGCTTCCTTATTGCAAGCTCCTTATCATGTGAGAGTCTCAATGTCCTTATCGTGAAGTTCGCTGATCCGCTCGCAAGCAGCTACTCTTCCACCTCATCCTATCCTCGGACATCGCACGGCACTCTTGACAACCGCTCGAAAATGTCGTCGCGCGCCTCGTTGATGAGATAGGCCAAGTGAGGGAGGAGCGCGCCCTTGAGGAAGGTGATGGGGAAGAAGGGGACGGACTTGAAGTAGCGGTAGGAGAGGTACAGGTGCTAGCGTTCGATCGCAAGGATGATCTAGTCGAGGGGTTCATGCAACCTGAACTCGATGTGTTTTAACACCTGCACCAGGTTATTCTAGCAGAGCTACAGGATCCGTCCCATCTCCCCCACTTCCCGCTCCTGGAAGCCACTCTCCAGGGACTAGTCGAGGGCCTAGCGGAGGGAGTGAGTGTGCAGGTCACCGAGCGCGTAGAGTGCGGCGACGAGGGAGTGGAGGGAGGAGCGGTTGCGCTCGAGTTTCCTGAGGAGGAGGAGGAATGCGACCAGACTGTGGGCTCTGGGGGGTTTGAATTCGTAGAGGTCGAACTTCAGGTCCGGAAGGGTTAGACTCTATTCACCTGTTAATTGAAGCTACTTACTGTCGCAATGATCGGGATCTTCGACTCCTCGATGAAGCCCCGCAGCTCCCGCACCAACACGCTCCGCTTCTCCTCCAGCCTCACCATCGCACTCAGGTCCCGCAGCACCAGCACCTTCCGTTTGAAGCGCTCGGTGCCAGCGATGGAGGTCTCTCGAGTGCTTTTAAAGAAGCTCAGCTTGCTATTGCTCTTTTAAAGTGTTTAGCTGTGTGTGTTCTAACGCATCTCCCTAATGTAGGAGATAGGATCAGTGGCGTGGTTGTATTTGAAGCACTTCATTCCCAGGGATTCAGCCGCACACCCTACGGCAGTTGCTTTCCCGCACCCTGCTTTGCCCCGCACCACTAGTAGCTTCTCGCCAGTCCACCCCATATCCTTCTTTATTTTGAAGGCGTCTTCGTTCTCCTATTCTTCGAAAAACGATGAGTCCAGTGAGGCGTTTCCTGATTTCCTTCTTTCTTCATAAAAGAGCTTGATCCAGTTTTTGAGGGGTAGGCTGCTAGCAGCACAAGGGGAATGCAGGCTGGTTTGTGGCAGATAGAACTCGGGCAGTGAGGGTCTCGTTTCGGCAGTGGCCAGGGCCTTTTTTATTGTAAGATTAATCCAAGGCTGATCTTACTCTCGCCAGACCTTGCTCAAGAATTGCTCTTTTAGATCCTGCACGAATCGGCTTTCCAAAATGCTCTACCACTCGACCTCTGCCAAAACCTGGCTCAAGGAGGCCTTGACCTCGAGGGGAGGGAGCTTCTTAGTCTTCTGTTTGCGGGGTAAGCCGAAGAAATTATCAAGCGAGCCCTGGTTTAGGGAGTCTGAGTTGAGTCTTTTGGCGTGGCCCTTCCTTTCTCTTTTCATGGCGGCAAATTTAATAATAAATCCCAAACCTGAAGCAACTTACGAGCTTCTTGCTCCTCGACTCAGACCATCTCATGTCCTCAACAACTATTTGCTTCATTCATTTTTCCTCCGCTCTTCGAACACCTACAGCACGCCCTACAGCCGCTTGCTACACTCTCCCAACGCCTCCTGCACTCTCCCCATGCCCAACAACCACTCTCCTCCTCGGTATTCCTGACTTTGCAGCCAGCAGGCGAAGAGGAGTTTGATGAAGAGGTACCCCTGGAAAAGTTTGAGGAAAGGCATGAGATTTTCGAGTAGGACAATAAAGGCAAAGGATAGCCAGTATGCCAGGTAAGGTTGCGGCTGCTGAAGCGATCGATAGGCAGGCACGAACACAGCAATTAGCAGATACAGGGTGAATAAGATCATTAAAACGGATATGATTAATAAAGGAGTCCTGCTCTGGGGCATCCTCAGCTCCCTCATCGTCTTTTACGACGCCGCCTTCGTCCTCCTCAGGCCCTAGTCCTTACCCGGCAAGGCGCTCGCTTGGATGTTCAGTCCCTACGGCCTGTACATCAGCTTGGACTCACTTTACGGGGATCTAAAGGACTCGTTTGTGGTAATCCAGTCATATCTGAACATCGCGGAAGGAGTGCTGCAACTGTCTGGAGTTCTCGCGTACTATCTCTTTAAGCAGTCCTAACAAAAAATAAGAATTCTCATGATAGTGGTCTATTCATTCACTCTCTGGAAAACAGTTATTTACGCTCTTTACGATTACCCTTGGCTCACTCCCCATGCACTCTCCTTCTCCCTCCATGCCATCTCCTGCTACTACCTGCCCAACAGTCTGTGGCTGATCTTCCCCGCACTATCCATCTGGAGTTTGGGTAGCTCGGCGGAGAAAAGTCCAGAGCCAAGAAGTACCTCCACGTTGAAAAGTAAGCGCTCGTGAATATTAAATTATGATTCAATCATAACAAATATGGAATGGTTCACAAAACTCGCTGACTTCCTTGGGTTTCCCCTTGACAGCAGAGCGAGACCAGCCACTCTCCGAGCCCTCCCTCCGCAACTCACTCTGCCCTCCCCGAAGTGCTTCAATGTAAAGGAGGAAGTCGGTGATTGCAGACTAGTTTCCCGACTTTAGAAGATAATCTTAGACAGACTAACGAACGTGCCAAAAATAATAATCCGAGTTGAGGCTGAGTTCGACTAGAGGGGAAGGAGACGTAGATAGGTGTCGTAGCGAGTCGAGTTCTAGATCAAGGAGGGTGTGAGTCTGCCTGGCCCTGAGGGCAGTCGCGTAGAACTCAGCGAACAGTAGAGTCTACTCCTCGTCATGAGGCTCATCTAGGACTAGTATAAGGGCAAATTGGCAGCAGAGAAAGAGCGGATTCTCAAGCAAGTACGCAAAAGTAGGGACTCAATGAAGAATTTTAACTTTAAGCTTCAGCCACAATTCAAACTTTCATACCAACCTATCCAACAAAGCCAGCCTATCCTACCAAACAACACACTTGCTCTCGTGCCCGTACCCTAAATTACAGAGAGCTGTTCACAGTCAGAAACAGCCTTGGCCTCTTGCAGCAAGTCTTCAGAGCAAGACCATCTCCAACACATTGACGAAGAGAAATAGGCTTCGGACAGTTCTTGTCAAAAGCTTGTTATTCAAAGGACGAAAAGTTAGATATTAGATAACCCCTTTGCAACCACAACTAACTCTGCAGTCACTCAGTCTCTCACTGATATCATGCGTACTTTCGATCCTAAATTCACGACTCCTCTTCCTAGACCTTAGGTTCTGCCTTAGTCTCAATCTCCTCAGAACGCAAAGCCTATCTCCACACCAGCTCTGCCTGGTCCAACTGTCTCACCAATACATGCACCAACTCCTATTCCTCCGCTAATGAATTTCATAACGCCTCAACAGACGACGTCTCTCCCCTTTCCTGCACAAAGTTTTACTCCTTCCCCCTCAGGACTTATCCAAATGAACAATAATTTCGTTCCCCGATTTGAAACTCATGGAATGGAGCAGATATCACCTTATAACCAAAATCCCTACCAGCCAATCTCAAGTCCTTTGCCTTTCTCCTCCAGTATGAACTTCTTCCACCAACAGAATTTCGGACCTCCTGCTGAGCTCAACCCGCTGCTGAGTCGGCCGTCGGGGGGAGTGGTGGTGGCCGACCAGTCGCTCTTCGGGAATGAGCGTTAAAACAAGTAATAATCAGACAGGATAAAAAAGTTCAAACAATTTTCGGCTAGGAAGCAGGGCAAATGATAAGTGACTATTCATTATTATTTTATCCGCACTGACTTCCGCACTCCCTTCTTGTTCCGCTTGATCGCGCTCCTCCCGGTCTTCCCCTCTATCTTGAACTAACTCAAAGGATGATGTCCAATCACACTCTCCTCCTGTTAAGTCAGCCGAGACTACGACACTTGCACACTGCGTTTCTATGATCTGGTTGATTGTTTGAAACTGCTCTTAATGGGTCGACTGGTGGGTCTAAAGATGGAATCAAAAGACTCCATGAAGGAGCGCTTAATTCTGGAACCTTGGAGAGTTACTCCGTCAATATTTTTGAGTTTGGCGACATTGAAAGTCTTAAGTGAGAAACCAGATGAGTTAGAGTTGGAAGTGGTTTTATTAAGTCGGTTGATAAGGATGGAGGGATGCTAGGGGTAATAATTCTAAATGCGAAGGGTGCACTCTGATAACTCAACTGTTGAGTCTGCGTACAAGTCGTGCAGGAGCTAAAACTATTCCGCCAAGCCCTTCAGATCTAGATGCGGTAATGTGCTCGGCTCGAGTTCCGACGAAAATTTATCAAAGCTGTGCTAAATGTCCTATCCGAATTACAGCAGTTTACGCTTGCTTTTCTTCAGCGTTGACGCCTTGTCTACCTTCTTCAGCAGCTCAAATCCGCATTCCTCCTCCTCCCAGATCTACTTCAGTCTCTTCCCCATCAAGTACTTCTACTCGCCCCCAACCTCCTCTATCGCCCCCTCGATTTCCTCGAAGAGAGCGGACTGGTGGTCGACCACTGAGAGCAGCCGGAATTCCTAAATAGCCTCTGAAAGGCGGCTGTTTTTGAGAAGTATTTTTATTTTAGTTTACAAACTCCCCCTGTGAAAGCTCCTTTATTTTAGAACCTCATCAATTTATGCCAGCGCTTAATCGTATCTGCAGAGTTTTGCCAGGATCACACCTTTCAGAGAATTCGCCTATAGCAAAATATCAGTAAGGAACGGGGCGGGAGTGCGCTTGCGGATGGCGGAGATCTGGGAGCTGACTGCAGAAAGAGCAAGGGAGTAATCCTTGTGGCGGAGAAGACGTACGACCTGGTGAGGTAGGGACGTGAAGGAGCTTGGCAGCGAGCTCGTGAACGGCCTGTCGTGCAGACATATTCTTATTAAAAGTTAAATGAACCAAAGTTTATAGTTATGCATTTTAGATTTACGACATAAAATAATTACGAAACCATCCTGGCCACGCCCTCCCTCCTTCCCTACACAGCCCTCCTCCCTCCGCGCCAACTCACTTACCGTCCCCCACTTGCCCTCCGAATTGCAGAACCTTAAATTATTAGTCCTTCAGAGTCCTAGCAGTTTTGCTGGTCCGAGTTCGATCGTGTGGAGGTGCTAGAGTATTTAGTGGACCCTTGGAAGTCAGACGAAAGGCATAAAGTGTGCGTCTTGGTCAAGAAGGGACTAAAATAAGTTAAGGTGGAGGGCCCGATGACGAGTTCGATATCAAGCTTCCAGGCCGGCCTGCAGCTAAAGAAAATATTATAAGATCACTTGTGAATCAAATGTTCATATTTTTCACCTAGCTCTCGAGCGAAGTCCGCTCCTCCTGCAGCTGCCGCCTCGTCCGTGCTATCACTCTCTTGCTCGCCTCATTTGTGTACACGGCCTCGCTCAGTCTACTCCTAGCCTACTCCAGTCGCCTCCTGTTGGCCCTCAAACGCAGGACCTGCTAATCGAACTTATTCCTTAAATGCTAAAGAGCCTTAGGGAAGGAAAAGGACTTCAAACCTGAATCGGTCTCCAGCGGAATAAGATGAGAAGAGTCCATAGGCAGTTTGGTAAAAGGGCAGAAAGGAAAGGCCTTTAGATGCAGGAGGATCAGCGCCCGATCAAAGATATGTCCTGAAACTGCAGACACCACTGGCTCCAGGGCCACCTGCTGGCTGATCGCGCAAATCATCTGCTTTGAATAATATTCGCATGGATAAAATATCTCCTTACCGATTCACAACTTTCATTGCTGTGCTCGCGATCGCAGAGGTGTGGCTGAACGAAGAGCTTTCGGTGCTGTACCACCACAACGGCCCTTTTCCTTCCGTAACTATTTCTCGTTCGGCTCAAAACTATCCAGAATTCCTCTTTTTCAGGGTTGGGATGATCGCCCTGCCGACGATGATGCTGATCGCATGGTTTATGCACCAGGCTTGGCTTTCAGACAAGTCAAGCGTATATCGGAATTTTCACTACATCAGTACTGTTTTAGGGTCTGTTGCTGCTGTCTTTCTAATGTTCTCAACTGCGACTATTGACACAGGGAAAATGAACGGAAACCTGCACACCTACTGTGCTGGAAAGTTTTTCCTCCTCACCATGATAGCCTGTCTGTTAGATTGTGTTCTAGCCACTTTCACTAAGGGCCCAAACTTGACTCTCAAGTGGCTTAACTCAGGACTGGTGCTCGCGACGCTGTGGTACAGCAGTGCCAGCAAGGATAAGCATGCCGGAGTCATCGCCGAGTACGTGGCCACTCATCTGGTGATCATGTACTTCTGGATTATGGGGCGGGACATGGAGAACTATCAAGTGATAATAGCCTGATTCATTCAACTGGAGTCTCATCTTTGTCCACCTCGTCGAAACCCAAAATCTTGTGGCAGAGAGTATCCACATCGATCATGTTGGGAAAATTATTGCCCTATCCCATCAGGATTCTCTCGGCCTCTTACAACTCCTACTTGCTCATCCGCTCCCCCTCACTCATTAGACTGTGCAGCAACTCTTCGCGCGAGATGGCAGTCTTCCCCTTGGTGAGCACTGCGAGGGCATTCTGAATGTCGCCGATGCCGATGCCCCAGACTGGGCGGTGGTTGACGAACAGACTGAGAAAGCCGTCGAGCTCGAGTTAATTGGTGGTTTCGAAGAGACTGTCGAAGTACTTCAGAAATTTTATTTCGTTTTGCATGTTTTAAATCTCCTTGAGAGTGGGATAGTACCCCATGCTTCTCATCATGTTGGGAATGGCCTCCAGAGGCACCTTGCCGTCCAGCTTTCTGGCCTTCGTGCTGTGTTCGTCCTTCGATCGGATCTGGCTGTAGTAGAAGAAGTCCTTCAGGTCTCGGATCGCTCCATCGGGACCCCCTTCTAGCAGGTCAGGGAAGGGGTTGTAGTTAGGAGGAGTTGTGAAGTTTTATTAAAGGGCTTGAATGTTGACTTCCCAGATATTGACACAGTAGTCCTATTTCCCGCTGGTGAAGAAAAGCTTTCCGTCGATGGTGGAGCTGATGCTAGTGATTTCGGTGGGGTGAGCTATGAGGCCGATTGTGTTGTTGGGGTTGCCGTCGAGGGGCAGCTTGATTATGCCGACCACCTTCTAGTTGGTGGCGTAGGCAAGGTATTTATCTTGGTAAATATTTTTTTCATCGACAGGATTGAGAATGAGTAGTCGCTTGATCTACCCCCCATAGGTCGGGCCGAGGCAGGTGCGCTTGCAGAACTTGAGGTTGTCTTTCATCATGTTCCAAAGCTTGAGCTTGTACTGCTGGTTTACAACGAGCAGGTTGTTTTATTTGTAGAGGTTGATGGGGTACCAGATGCAGGCAGTGGGGTAACACTCCTGCTATATTGGAAATACGGACTTGAGCTTGAGCTTATCGTATTTATTGTCCTTGTTGTCCTCCTCCCCCTTCTTGAAATCAATCACCTCGTATTCCGCCATCAGCATGTCCTGCGCTATTGAGTACAATCTCAGCTTTGGCTATCCTTTGTCGTCAAGGAACTAGCCGAAAGCGATCGACCGAATCGCATCGTGATGGACACGGATTTTGCCGGCAATCTGCCATCGGTCGATGAGGACGAATAGGGCCACTCCTAAGGAGGAGTCCATGGTGGCAAGGTGCTTAGAATCAGGACTGAAAACTTGCATTTAAATCCTTGGGTGCTGCTTTTAGGAGTCTGTGACGAAGAGGACAGTCAGGTCGTTTTTGTCGATCTACCAGAGCTTAATGGAACCCTTAGCAGTTGCCAGGCTCAAGTATTTGCTGTTGGGACTGTAGTTTAGGCACATGGGCTTTTCATCAGGGGCTAGGTTGAAGGCCTCGACTGGCTGGATAAAGCTTCTTTTGTCATCGTAGTTCCAGCTATACACCTTATTCTCGCAGGATATCACCAAGGTACTCGAGTTAGGCCGCACTGCAGTCGCCACTATCGGACTGACGATGGACTGCATTAGTAGTTCTCCCCTTTTCTCCTCCTTTTATATTTTTTCAAAAAGTTCTGCCTTGAGGAGAGTCACTTTGGCCTGCTCATCGACCACGATAAACTCGGGACACCTGAAGACAACTTCCTTGTCGAGGTCTTTGGTCTCTTTCTAGCGCTTAAAGTCCTTGTTGTCGGAGGTGGCGGTATCGTCCTCGGAGAAGGAGATGGTGGTAATGGATCCAATGTCGATATCCTCGAACCAGGCCTTGATCCTGTACTGGAAGTCGTAGAAGCTTATAGACCCGTTTTCTGAGCCGATCACCAGATGCTCTCCCTCAATCTTGAGAATCTTGATGCTTGGGTCCTTCTCCTTGTCAGACCCGAACGGCTTGTCTTTCTGCTTACGCTCAGATTTACTGCTGTTGTTCATTAGGTTCACCTGCTTTATCGGCTTCCGCTAAGAGGGTTGTTCGAAGTCCTCAGATATAAACGATACATCCCACACCACGATCACTCCATGGTTGGTTCCTGTCACAGCCTGAGTGGTTCCTGGGATGAAGACTGTCTGCGTGAAGCAGAGGTTTTTCTTTTTGTCGGAAGGAACCAAGTGCGCATAGAACTCCAAATGCCTGGAGGAGACGTCCCAGCTCCAGAAGAGAATGTTGTTGGGCCCTGTAGTAGCGAATTAGTAGTCGTCGGAGGTGGGGTTGAAGCGAACTGATGTCATAACTGGCAGGTTGTTAGATTTTTTAAACTGGTCGTCGAATGGGGGCTATCTGATTTAAATAGAAATGAAGGCCTCCTCAAGGTTCTACCAGTCCCAGAGGGATACTTGCTGCCGCTTCCCTTGCTTCCATTAATCACTGTTGATCTCCTTGGATATCGACACGATGTACTTCCCGTCATGGCTCACGTCCACTGCGCTTACTCCCTCAGGGTGAGGCTTGAAAATGGTTTTGAGCGGGACTCCTTTGAAGGCATCCCATACGACGAGCATTGACTCCTCACCACTATCTGCAGTGATGAGTATGTCCCGCTTGCGGTTAAAGGCAGTGCAGGTGATTTTGTTGCAGTGGCCCTGGAGGAGGCGCTGTGACTGGTTGCTGTAGTTATAGATAACGGCAGTGTTTCCGACAGCGTAGAAGAGTTCCTTGCGGTGCGCATTGGTGAGGTTGTGCATGCCGTCGATGATCTTGAAGTTGAAGCCGAGGGCCCAGCGGAGTTTGAGGCAGTCAGTGGTGTTCTTGACTTCGTCCTCCTACTTAGATATCATGATTCAAATATTAATTTTCTAATTTATATTCACAGCCTCACTTGGACTCTCCCTTCGCCAGCCGGTAGAAGAACGCCTTCCGTCCCATCAGCTACTCGAAGCTCCCCTCCTACATTATCTTCCCCTCCTCAAAAACTAGGATCTTGTCGCTGTGTCGGATTGTCTCCAGGCGGTGCGCTATAGTTATGCTAGTCTTCTACTTTATCTGGTCGTTTATCGCCTTCTGAACAAGCGCCTCGCTCTAGTTGTCCAGAGCTGAAGTCGCTTAGTCGAACATGAAGACAGCTGGGTTTCTGATGATGGCTCTGGCGATGGCGATGCGCTGTTTCTGTCCGCCAGAAAGGAGGTTACCTTTGTTGCCAACTTGGCGCTACAGCTTTTAGGATGACTAGTTGATGAACTTCTCTGCATTGGCCTTCTTGACTGCGTCCCAAATGAGTGTTTCCTCGGGTTAGAATGCATTGTAAGCAACGTTTTATCGTATCGAGCCGTTGAACAAGACCGGCTCCTGTGACACTAGACCAAACATTGCTCGGATTTGATGCACCCCCATTTTCTCTATGCTGACGTCGTTGATTAGGATTTGACCTTCCTCGATTTTGTAGAAGCCGAGGAGGAGCTGAACGACAGTGGACTTTCCACAGCCTGATGGGCCGACGAGGGCCACCTTCTGCTTGTTAGTGATGATGAAACTTAGGTTCTTGTAGACATAAACGTCTCGCTGGGGGTACTTGAAGGAGACGTTCCTGAATTAGATCTTCACTTCTGAGGCAATCTATTTGATGTCCTTCAGATTCACGAAACTGTTACCCAGATCTCCATCTTCACCTTCCTCGTCGAACTACAGCTCATCCATCTCCTAAGTCTGCATGTCCAGCACCTTGAAGATCCTGCATGCTGACAGGTTCCCTTCAGCCACGTCTGGCATGAACTGCGCATTGTTTCCCGTACCCATCGCCGCAAACATGATGGCAAATAGGCTCACGAACATTCTTTCAACAGCAGATGAAAAAGTGTCTGTGACAAGGATTTTATTATCGATGAAGACAGCACCCACAAAGAAAATTACTCCGAAAACAAGGAACATAATCATCTGGCTGAAGCCGAAGAGGATGCCTGAGAGGTTGCCTTTCCTTACGATAACTTCGAAGGGCTACCGCATTTTCTCCTCGTAAAGGGCCTTGACCCTGTCCTATTGAGCGAAGGACTTGACAGTCCTAATGCCGTTTACCACCTCCATAACCATGAGAGAAGATTCCTTATAAGCGTCGCTCATTTATCCGCTGAAGCCCTGCACGAATTTCATTTGGACGATCCCTGAAATGATCATAAAGGGCATCATTCCTAGAGCAACCAGTGACAGCTGCCAAGACCAAACGAACGCAATTATTATCCCTGTTAAAAGAGAAGAAAAATTTTGGATGTTCATCGCGATGAAGTTCGAGGCTAGCTTGTTGACCTTGGTGCAATCTTCGGACAGTCTGGCTGACAGACTCCCCGCACTGTTCTTTGGGTCCTCGAAAAAGGGGATTGGCGCCTTCACCAATTTCTCAAAGGCCTCAAGCCTCAGTCGCATGGTCATCCTCTAAGAAATGATGTTGAAGAAGCTGAATTGCCCGAAATTTACAATGAATGCAGCAATTGAAAGCAGGACGAAGTACAGGGCCAGTTCGTTAATCTTGGTCTGGGAAGGAGTGGGTGAGACCAAGATGGCGATCATCTGGGAGAGGAAGAGGGAGAAGAGTGGGAAGAGTGTGCCGTTAATGATGGCGCTGGTGAAGCTGAGGATGATGAAGTACCACTCCCTGGTGTTGTAGGAGAGGAGCCTGGGGACGATATCTTTCTCGTACTTTTAGAGGAGCAGTTTTTCTTAAGCCACAGCTTAGTTTTCTTTCTCCTTCTTTTAGTCTTCTGTTTTTTGCTTATTTCCCTCTAATTACTCCTACTCTATTTCGTTCCCGTTCTGCTGCTCGCTCTCTTTCCGCTTCGGACCTACATCTTCCTTGTCTATCTGGTTCTTTGCCAGCGCATAGAACTTCCCCTGCAATGTCATCAGGCTCTCGAAGTTCCCTGTCTATACCACGTTCCCTCTGTCCATCACGATTATATTTTAGCAATTTCGAACCGTAGATAAACGATGGGCAATTGTTATCGTAGTTCTGCCGAAGGCCACCTTATCGAGAGTCGATTGGATGAGTCTCTCGTTTTTGCGGTCAAGTGCAGAAGTTGCCTAGTCAAGGAGGAGGATACGAGGGTTCTTGATAATGGCTCGGGCGATAGCTAGCCTCTGCTTTTGCCCGCCTGAGAATTGAGAACCTCCAACGCCGATATATGTGTCAAGCCCCTTTTCTAGACTCTTGACGAAGTCATAGGCTTCGGCCTGCTTAAGTGCGTCCCAGATCTATTTATCGCTGGCGTTGTGCTTGCCGTACTGGATGTTCTACCGGATGGAGGTCGCGAAAAGTACTGGCTACTGTCCCACGTACCCTATGTTCTTACGGAGCCAATTTAGGTCATAGTCCTTCAGGTTCTAATCCCCTAACACCACCCTTCCTTCTCCAGGCTAGTAGAACCTTAGCAGTAGCTGCATTATGGTGGACTTGCCACTGCCACTCTCTCCGACGATGGCATTGCGCTTATTTTCCATGATGTCGAAAGACACTCGCTTTAGAATCTCATTCTCTGGACGAGTCGGGTATGAGAATCTGACGTTTTCTATCCGGATGGCGCCTGAGATTTAAGACTTTGTGATCCCGTCCTCCTTGCAGACTTCCTTGCTTTATCGATTGAGGACCGCCTTTATCTTCCCAATGGCGGTTTTTCCTTGTGCGAAGTCCTTGAGACAGGGCGAGGCCTGCCCGATGCTCATCCCGCCCATCACAATGCTGAAGAAAATAATGAGCACCTAACCGCCGGTGTATAAAGTGGATGTATTATCGTTGATCTACTTATCAACGATGAGCTTGCCGCCATACCAAAAGCCTAGAGCATAGCTGAGGAAGATGGTCATGAACATGAAGCCCATGGCGACTCCAGCCCACATGCCGAACTTGATGGAGCGGGTAGCAGCCTCCTTGATGAGAGATCCGTACTTGGAGACCTAAAAGTTTTCGCCGCAGAGAGACTTGACAGTCTTAATCGAAGAGAAAGTCTACTCGGCCTTGCCTCCAGCCTTGGTGTAGTTTTAGATATTGTGTTAATTAATGTTCTGTAATATTTTGGTGAAAACGAAGCTTGCCACCGCCAGCACTGGGATCGACGCTGTTATCACGATAGCCAGCTTCCAACCCTTCACGAACGCCACTATGAATCCTGTCACCGTCGTGCTGATCGTCATTATAAATGTTGCCATCTTTTCTCCGATTGCCTTCTGCAGTTGGCTGGATTATTCGGAGACCTTGGTGGCCAGCTAGTTCGCGTGGATCTGGTCGAACCAGCCGATTTACTGTTTCAGGAGAGCCCAGAGGTAGGCCTTCCTACATTTGATTCCTTGCCTTTAGCCGGCAATCATCCAGCAGCCCATCATAATCCAGGAGGCCGCGAAGCTGCCAAAGGCCAGGCCGATGAATTGATAGAAGATGGGCCTGACTGCGTCAATGGCGTTGGACTTAGCGATGGCGTCAGAGACATTGCCCCACAAGAGGGCGAAGATAGGGATGGCAGCGCCGTTGGCGGCGGCTGCTAGGGAGCCGAAGAGCATGAGGAGGTAGTCCTTGAAGTCGGCGAATCTGTAGAGTTCAAAGTAGCTGGAACTTTCCGAGGGCTTCTTCTCCTCTTAATTATTCATTTATTTACAGCCACCACTAATTTTAATCCTTATGAGGCCACACTGCTTCGCTGGCGGACCCACCAAAATCCCCGACTCCATCCACAAATCATTCCGCTAACACCTCGAAAACTCTCCTATACCCCTTTACGAACATTTCCCCTAAAAGGACCTGCACGCCCTCTCCTGCCAGTTTTAATAGGAACTTCGTGGTTTCTACCACATCCCCCCAGAATTTTTGGTGGTCCACACTTCTGGAGGAGCCCAGCTGCATTTCGGCGCGATCCCTCTTAATTTTAAAGGTGACGGGGAGTGGGTAAACTATTCATAGACTGGTTATTTCAGCAAAAAGGCCTTATAATAGGCACACAAGTGTGCGAAAGTTCATGTTTTTTCCAGGCTCGTGAAAGACTCAAATGGCCGATTGATGGTAAGCTAATACGACATCAACCCCAAGAGCAAACTCTTGCATTATGTCGACAACTAGTCAGTCGAAGGCATTTAGTTGACTCCTTAACTAGTCCCACAGCTACCCGGGGCTGTCATCACCAGCGATTCCTCAAGCAACTTTCTCACCAAGCCTGTCGACTGGTCCAAACTTGATATGCTATATGCACACGCTCAAAAAAATTGTGGAATCACTGGCAGCACCATCTGCATCATCCGAAAATCTGCGATCGACTTAAAGCAGACTGCTCTCCCGAAATGCCTGGACTACAGAGAATACATAGTGGGGGAGGGCCAACCGGGAGTGCGGCTGGGACTGCAGCTGTACCACTCGTGGCTGATGGTACGGTGGATGAAAGAACAAGGAGATATTGAAGACTGGAACCGAAGGCACATCAGAAATTCTTCACTACTGTATGACGTGCTGGACCATTCTAAAATATTCATTCCCAAAGTAACACCAACTCAACGCTCCCGAATCACTGTCACCTTCGACCTCGCTCGCAACCTCCTTGAGCCCTTCCTCGTCGAGGCCGAGCAGGCGGGACTCTGCGGACTGAAGGGACACCGTGCAATGGGGGGGTGTCGGGCGAGCCTGTTCAATGGAGTGAGCTAGGAGGGCGTGGGGATGCTGGCCGAGTTCATGCGTGCCTTCGAGGAGAGAAAGGCGAATAGTATGTGAAAGCTAAATCTAGTTATAATAATGGCAAGAAAGGTCGACAAGATGTTCAGAAAGCTCGACCACTTCGAGTCCCAGATCGACCTCTCCCTCCAGACCTACCTGCGCAGGCTCATCTACCAGCCCCACTCCCTCATCTAGTTGGTCCCTGACCCACTTCCTCAAACTGATAAAACGCTTCCTCCCGTAAAGCACACTGGCGCAGTGCTGAGTCGTCACAACAGAACGATCAGCTAAGTAGCCAAGCTCAATTTCTAGTCGATCTAAGAGCTGAGGCCGAGCAATCAGGTAAAGCGAAAGAGCAAACCCAAAGGCAGACTGCGTGCGCCATAAATCGTTAGCCATGCTCTTCCAAAGCCCTTGAGGCTCAATCCCTTTGCAGAGCGTAAGCCGATCCGCAACTAGTAAATCAAGCGAGGCGTATACAATCTGATCAATGAGGGACTCATCTTTAAGTTCGTAGATGTCGCTCCTGCCTTTTAGAAAGAGCCTTGCGTTATGAAGGTGGCCAAGGCTATCATTGAGCCTGCTGACAAGTAGCCCCAGCCCTCCTATAGCGACAACCATTTGAAACCCAACAACAGAGAGTCCTGGGCGCTGACCCAGTTCGACAGCTAAATCAAGAGCCAGAAGGTCCAGCACACAAAAAGGCTCAAGATTTAGGTGCCTAAAGAGGAGATCCTTAAGAACTAGAGCCCGGGTCGAAGCTAGGTCTACCCGGGAATATTGATCCCGCAGAGTCTGTAACATGTGTATGTAGTGTCAGGACAGGTTCAGAGCCAGTCGATGCTGCTGAAACTGACCTCGGTGACTGCAAGTCCCTTGCATGGTGACATCAATTAAGTCTTAAACCAACTGCTCAACTATATCATAAGGCAAAAAATAAGCTTTGTATATATCAACTTGACAGTGGTGCTGGCTTTGACTCTCAATCTGCGCAGAATTCCTGACACAGCCCTCCGTCAATGTCTGGTCGGACACACCCTCACACTCAAGAAAAAGCCCACACTCTCAGTGGAGCAGGCGGCGGCAATCATTAAAAACCATCTGCGAAGGTGGGTGGTGCAGCGGAAGTACCAATAGCAAATGCGGCACAAAAACATTGTGAAGAAATTGGTTCAACAGCTATAAAATATTTGGCTGATAAGTAAAACCAAACGCAGAATTAAGGAGCTCAGGGCCAGGAATTTGTAGAGGCAGGCTCAGATCCAGCAGCGTTTTTACGAGGATTACGGGAAGATGGTGGAAGATGAGTACTTGGTGATCAACATTACCTCTGACAAAGAACAGTTCTTCAAGGAGATAACGCGACTGTTCGAGCTGAGCAACCCGCTTCTTTCATCGATCATAATATCTAAGAGGAGCCTGCCGGTGGAGATGATTAGCTACTACTAGCGAATCCTGGACCTTAACAACATCAACTTCAAATAGAGACTGCAGTTCTTCGAGGCTGACCAGGACCAAAATTTCCCCTCTCACTACTCCACCAGCAACGTTATCGTCTTCCAGCACAAAGTCCTCCACCGGCTCAAGGCCAAAATCAACAAGCGTCCTGCCTTCCTTGTCTGCTCCAGACCCAACTATGGAGACGTCCTTCTCAGTATCGCCCTCGAAATTCCGATTCTCTCGCCCGAATTTCAATTGGCTCAGCAAATATCATCCAAAAGCGGAGGAGTAGGACTGCTCAGGCAACTTGGCTTCAAGACGGTAGGCGACTATGTGCGTAAAGGGAGCAGCCTGAAGCAGATCCTAATAAGCTGCGAGCTGTGCGGTCAGAAGTGGAAGAGCAAGAAAGTGCTTCTGAAGCTGTAGAACTAGGATGAGGGGAGAGGGACTGCGCTGATCGAGCTGATGGGGATGACTGTGCTCAACTACTAATAGAAGATCCATCTGCCCAAAAGCTCAAAGCTCAGTAGATATTAGTTCCTCAAAAAGTTAAGTGCTTAGGGAGGACTGGTCGAGCCATTTCTCTAGGGCTCCAAGTCTGTCATCTTCAGCTTCCTGCGTCTCCCTTCCGCACAGCCCAGTCTCCTCACCACCGCCTCCCGGATAAACCTCAAACTCACTCCGATTGGGTATGTTTCTCCCCAGTAGGTGCTCTAGTAGAGGGAATAGTAGGAAGTGGAGGGACGTCTTCGGGAGTACTTGGAGAGAGTGGTGGGGTATATAAGCTTTGAATTCCTCTAGTTCAACGGAGAAGTGTTGGGACTGGGAGTGGACTGCTTCAAGACCATGCTGCAGTCAGGCTTTGACTACTACAGATATTTGCTCAATGGCACCAAGCATTAGAATGCTCTCGAAAATTCATCTCTTCAAGTTTAAAAATTCGAGGCTCTCCAACGCTCCTTCGTCTTCCTTCCATCCGTCTCTGTTAAGGGCATCAAGAATATGGTCGTCAAAACCTTCTTCCCTCTCTGCAGAACCGAAAATATCAGTTTTGACTTAATCGAAAAATTCGGGAGCGCGTTTGTTCTGGTGGACAGTCTAAGCAGAGGGTAGATCGGAGTGTTATGCGTAGGAGAGAAGACAAAAGAATGCATATGGCTGTTGACGAAGGTGATAAAATTTATGTCGAGACTGGGGGACTCAAGCCAGTAGCTGCAGCTGAAGGAGATCCTGGGAACAGTGTAGACAATGTGATTTTGATGGATTAACTGTCAGGCTGACTTCTAGAGCTCAAGAAAGCTCGAGAATTGCATGTCCGTCTAGTGCGGCTTGGGGGCTTCAAACTAGGTCCTCCTTAGGCCTGAGCCCACCGACCTCCACAAGCGATTCTTAGTACATTTCGGATATGTCGTTTGCCCCTTCTTTGCGCATACATCCTTTATGTAGAAGCTCAGCTCGTTCTGCATTACACTCAACTCATTCGTAACCAAAGCCAGGTTCTAAAAGCACAGCTAATCTCTCATTTTGGAAGCAGACTGCGAAAATATCATGAATCTGCGGAAAACACTCTGCTTAGACTTGAGTGCATGCCAGTGGAGCTCATGTGTGATCAGAATGCTGGGGTGTCCGTCGAAGAGTTTAAGAGTTTAGAGAGTGCTGGCCTTGACAACCTCCTGCTCGCGTTAGGTGAGCCACGCCTATAGTTTGGAAGCCTCCTTTTGAAAGGTGGAGTCTTCCAAACTGTAGATTATGAAAATAAATTTGTTAAGGACTCGCAGGCCGGGGTTCCTCAGCACCTCGCGCTCCCCTTATTTCACGTACTGCTCCACTTCCTTGAAGAGATGGCTGCTCTCTGAACTCACCATTGAAATCTTTGGGTTTAAATTGAAAAGAGACTAAACGTCGGCCGGATAAGCGCTAAGCACAAACAGAAATAGCCATGGGTCTCTGTTGTTGTTGATCAACTAAATGCAGTGCTGGAGATGCTAGTCTCCTGCCATAATGACGGCGGGGATGGCAAGACAGGATTCCAGCTATGAGATGGAGTCGACCACAGTAACTTTGACCTGCGGAAACTGGTCGTAAAAAGCGTTAATCAAGAGAATCTCCTTCTCCTAATTGCGCTACAGCCAATACATATTGAGTGCACTGAATTTTTTTCGGTTCATGGGTCTCACCAGTTCATAGTCCTCCTGCGGCTCCACCAGCAGCTCCTCCACAAACCTTTGGAAGAACCCCGACTCACCTGAGGCTGCCAGCGGAACCTTACTCTTTTGGATTCTTTTGGAGTAGAGCGAAGGATGGAGAGTCCTCAGGAAAAGGTAAAGTTTACTGTTGTCGCTGTTCTTGTTGAGGATCTTAGAAGCATCTTCGAAGTCTCCCTCGTTGCAGACGAGGAGGGAGGGCTTAGAGTAGAGGTTGAATTTCTCGAGATCTCGCAGAGAGTTGAGGTGGTGAAGACTGAGCCTCATTTTTCTCATTGCAAGCAAGGACCAGCTTTCGCGTTCGCTCTGTGATTGTCTCACTAGATAGATATTTAAAAAGTTTGCTCTCATCTAAGGCACTATTCCGATAGATTCCTCCACTCTTAAAAAGCTCTTGAGCTGGGTCAGCAAAGGTTCAATACGTGCAGACACTCCCACCAGCTTGTTGTTTTGTTAGATCAGCTCTCTGAACTGCGAAGGTGCTCGTGATAATATTGCTAGAAACACGTTTTTTAGATGTTTAATGGCAGAGTATACCTTTTTGGAGTGGCGATCCTCGCAGTAGCAGATGAAAGGCGGTTGCTGATCGATGTTAAAGTGTGTGAGTTCGACACGCCTGACGTCGGGGTAGAGCTGTTAGACCATGACCATTAGTTTTTAGATCATTGGACTCTTGTCTGGGTTGATAAATACTGTCTTAAAGTTGAAGTGCTGACTCTCGATTGTTTTAAGAATAGGGGATTATTATGCAGGCCCTTTGAAGCCGACAATGAATTAGAGAACGTCTACCTTGTCGTGACTTATCATCAGCACCTTGGGGTTTTTTAGGAGGTGCTAGTTCTCTGAGGGGTACTGGCAGAGGTATATGATGTGGAACGGATTCTCAAGTGCCTTTAGGAGAGAGGTGATCTTATTCTTATCTTCCACCCTGGCGAGGAGGAGTGAGGGCTGCTTGTACAACTTCCTCTGGTCGATGGCCTAGACAGTCCTGTAGACCTTGAGGCTGAAGGCGTTCTAAAATTAATGGCTGCTGAGCGTGGCGTATTCGCTCTACAACTCCTCAGGAATGTACACCTTTAGTCTGCTGTAGACTTTGCTACGCTATTCGTTGTAGAGAGATATTTACTTCTCGTCCCCTGTCAAATACTCCTGTAGTTCGGTCACGATGCTCTCCTCCTAGTGCGTGATGAGAGTGAGTCGGTCCAGCTCCTCGAAGAGCTTGCTGTAGTAGTTGGGTCGCCTGGTAATTATCATGATGTTGACTGTATTCCTTCCGGCCTGCTTTCTCGCCATGGAAACCCCGCTTTAAGCATTCTTCTAGTCATAGATGATAATGCTGCTCTGCTAAAGCTGTTAGCCCCTGAGCCTGTCGTCTCGATTCAAGCAGGTAGTAAGGACCTGAGCCCCGTAAAGATTGGTGAGTCGTTGCTTTAAAGCTGCGAGCCTGGAATCCTCGCCGATGAAGAAGAGACGTTGGCGCTTGCAGGGCAGCCGGTTTTCGCACTTAATGTAGGTTCTCTCTAAAGGTGTGAGCTCTGGCTCAAGCTCCTTTTAGAGCTTTATTTCTTAGATAAGTCTGCGCTGGAAGCACTAAGGACTTTACCGCTCCGCTATCAACTTCAGCACTTTTCTAGCACTTCTGCACTCTCTTCCCACTTCCTCCGCTAGCCGACTATGGCTCACCACAATCACGAACACTTAGCTCCTCTGTAGCAGCTCGAGTCGGCCCAAATCTGCAGGCTATGCTCTTCGGTAAGCCATCTAAATGAGAGCCTTTTTAATGAGAGGTTCAAAGTCGTCAGGACTCCTGTCAGTGATGAAGAGTGCATGCCTGAATAGTCGGTGGGTGGCTATGGGCTAAAGTTAGATATCTTAGTCAACTTCTCGCTACAGCCTCGTCGAACAATTAGCTGGTGTTTCCTCTTATACGATGACCTTCAGCAATTTATCCCCTCGCAAAATCTGCTGAACCTTCCGCTTCTCCTCTGGGTAAGTGATCACCACTGTCTTGCGCAACGGCTCCGTTATCTATTTCATCACTCTAAGCTTGTCAAAAGTCTCCACTGTCTGGAAGGAGTGGTTTGCAAAGGCTTTCTTGAAGTGCTACTTGTATGCGTCGTTTTTCTTCGGGCCAAAGAAGATGATCTCCTTCCTGGAGGGAGGGCTCCTTGGCTTCAGCACAGTCTTTTCTTAAAAATTTTAGAAACACGCCTCTAGTGCTCTTATTTTCGTTACCTAAATAGGGCACTAACATGCGAGGTCGTGGCCGGTCACAGCGAGAACCGACTCCTATCCGAATTCGGCGGCAATCACTCGTCTACGAGCGGTCTTGGGCCTGGTGGCGGGCAGCCACCTCTTGGGCACCTTCGGGGCAAACCTATTGACTTCATATTGGTAATGAACGGAGGCTACAATGAGATAGAAGAATTTGGGGTCATTGAATTAAATCTGGGACAGTTAGCTGATGTAGTTTATGGGTACGATCTCATAGTCTTGAAATTCTAAGATCAGCTCGTTGTAAAGCTGCTCAGAGGAGCCCTCTTTAAGGAAGACGAGTCTGCTGGTTCGCTGAAAATGCGTTTGGGAGGTTTGAAAGAGCCCAAGTAAAGGTTGGTTGGATTCTTAAATCTGGTCTTCTGAAAACATCTCATTCTATCCGATATCTATCATTTTTTACTATTGATTCCAAACGGACCAGCCTAAATTCACCATTCAAGACTATCGGCTCTTTTGCTAGCGCTTCTTGCGCACTTACTCCACCCGAACTATCATCTACCGTCCCTGCATCACCTTGTTCACCCCTCGAATCAGGTTGCTCTCTGGACTACAGATTCCTGCCGTCGGGACCGAACTCACTTCGTAATGGTTTGATACCTAGGCAGCCTCATCAGCGAGCACAATAGCAGCGGGGACTTTAGCCTCCTCAAGGAGAGGAATGAATGCGTCGAGGAGCTGGAGGGAGAGGACATCCCACTTGGCGTAGAAATACAAAAAGAAGTGCTTCTGGTCCTCTGCGAACCTGCTTAGTTCTGCGAGTGAAGCTATATTGGTCATCATATTAATGCTATTATCGATCATCCTTCCATGAACTTGGTTTGGCTCGAATAGCGATCCACTCCTGGGCCCACATAAGTCATCGATAGTGCGCAAGTGCTGGCGTAATCCTTGATGCGCTGATCGGCGTCGGAATGCTTGTTGGGCTGTCCGTACTTCAAGGCTTCGACAAAGGCCTTGAAGACCACTGATTTAGTTAGTAGTTCTGCCTACATCGAATATAAATTATGACGAAAAGGAAATTCATCGTTGATTTGTATGCTTTAATAGAGACAAGGGAGGAAATTGCTGATCAACAGACTGGACTCGCTCACGCCAGAGGAGCTAAAACTGGTGCTTCACCACTGCCACGGGTGCTGCCTTGAGGAGGCCATGCAGAGTCGGCATATGGATTAAGACTGGCGTATCGCCTTCTAAAATTTTGAAATAGACAACAGGTAGAGCGAGCAATATCTTTAGCTATCTAACTTTTTGAACAACCGAAATATTTCTGAGCTAAACAAAGAATAGCCAGCACTAAAACACTACTTAAACTCCACTAAACTTGCCTCTCACAGCAAATCTCAACCTCCCACTTTAAAAATATAGACACCCTCCAGTGATATCAAAAATGAGGGAGCCTAAAGTCTCTTTGACTAATTTAGAAAAGAAAAGAGAGTCTGGAATCTCTTTGACGAGTTTAATAAAGAAAAGGGTGCCTCGTTTGACGATATCAAAAAAAATGAAGGAGCCTCGAATCTCTTCGACGAAAAAAAAAAAGAAAAAGAGGGGGCCTCAGGTCTCTTTGAAAATATCAAAAAAAATTAGGGAGCTTCGAATCTCTTCGACGAGGTAAAAAAAGAAAAAAAGGGGGACTCATTGGCCTTGAATCTCTTTGAGGTAAAAAAAGAAAAGGGGGCCTAAGGTCTCTTTGACGATATCAAAAAAAATGAGGGAGCCTCGAATCTCTTTGACTAATTTAGAAAAGAAAAGGGGGCCTTGAATCTCTTTGAGGTAAAAAAAGATAATGGAGCCTCAAGTCTCTTTGACGATGTAAAAACGGTCGAGAGAGCGACTTTATTCGGCTATATCAAAAAAGACTTTGGGAAGCAAGATGTCCAATAGAAAAAGTAGGAATCTTTGGGTAATTTCTTGAAGCCAGCCCTTAATTAAGATAAATTCAAAAAGGAGTAATAGCTCAGGCTGAAGAAGCTTAATTAATAGAAAGTTGAGATCTAGTGCACCTTAGAGCGGCTCACTCGGCAAATGCAATACCTCTTCCAAAGGCTCTCTGGACTTACTCCCTAGTTTAATTTGTGCTCATGTTAGTATTCCCTCTACAATTTCTAGCTGATGCGGGAGGTGACCAGGCTTTGGCTGGGTCCTCTCGATGGGCTGAACGCGTCGTTCGTTAAGGCTGTGAGATTCTCAATAGGATTTTCGCTCAACTAAGTCCAAACACAAAATAAGCTTCGCCTCATAAATCTTAATTCAAAATTCACATCTCTGCTCAACGCCCTGAATAGTCTGGTTCACGCTCTCACTCTTTCCACCTCACTTTGTGAGTTCGTCCGACTAAGACTCAACTCAGTATTTTTGGCAATATTACAAAAATCCTAAAATTGCAACCAGTTCATTGGCCCGTTAAAGAGGAAGGCTCTCTTCAAAAGGATATTGGGAAGTTATAGAGTTTAGTCTAGCTAGGGAACCAAAAGTACTTTTGAAGTGTAAAACGAGCAATAAGGAAATTAGGCTGTTAAGGAGGCTGTGTAGGAGCCGGTGCAGTTGGGGGATGTGGGTTTGTTCCGAAAGATTAGCAAGATAAATTGAATAAAAATGCATTTCAAACAGATCTCAGATATTCACACCCTTAAAAACAGAGTCAGAGTCCTCTAAAAGAAGACTCTTATGTATTAGTAGTCCCAAAAATAACTCTCCCTCAGGAAGTCTCTCGCCTAGTAGTACTTCAAGCTCAAGTCCCTCAGGAAGAACGAGCTCAGACTTAAGATATAGAACTGCCAATCCACTAAGCTGCACTCGGTACTTTCCACTACTAGAGTGTAGCCTTCGACAGTACTGTTCGAGCGTTAGTGCCTGAGGTTGGAGCAGGTCGAGTCGATTAGAGAGCAAAAGTAAAACAACCAAAAGAAGCTGCTGCAGATGCGCAAATAGGAATTATAGCAAAAAGAGGTGAACTATCAGAAGAAGCTGCTTCTAAAACTTAGTTCACGTTCGAGAATAGCGTAGTTCTGGAAATAAAAATTGAGCTGTTTGGGACAGCAGAAGCAACTCCAAAAATTTAAATAGTTGCAACACGTGAAGTCTTTATAGAAAAACCTGGTACTACCTCTCCTACAACGCAGGAAAGACCTCGAGGAGCGACTCCGCAATTTTCCCGGCAGGATCAATTCCGACTTCTCTTCAATCCTTTGATTATGTAAAAATATCTGCCTTTTTTGTCCAGACTCCACAACAAAGAAATCGCAACCGCAAAGGCTACTCGCCAAAGCAAATCTACTCGACTGAAAAGCTAATTTAGAAACTACCTGAAAGCGGCATTCCGACAAGTCCAAACTCCTTCATAAATCGAGTAATATTTTTAGCTGTTGGGCGAGGGCTTTAAACAGAAAATATTGCCTGCTCGTCGTTTGCTGCAGCTCATTCCTTATGACGTAATCTAGCTTCAGCCTAGAATCGTGACATTGCTAAAGTACTTGTCAAAGTCTTCGAAAGAACCCGATAAAACCTATTTTAAGACTTGCTTGAAGGCATACGTGAAGGATGAGGAGTCGACAAGCTGCTAATTGGTAGACCTCTACAAAAATGTAAAGTAGGAGCTCAGGCGCTGTGGACGGAAGAAGGCTCTACAACTTTTGTAATCAGAGAAATAGCTTTTTGATAGTTACGATGGCTTTGTACTTAATTAGTTGGCCAATTAGCTCGATCCCAGGCTAGAATGTCCCTCCCTTATCTATAATTAGTGGCAGGCCACTCAGACCATCCTCCAAACTCGCAACCTTCCACTCGTCCTCTCCTTCCTTTAGGTGAGCCAGGGAAGCGCCAGGCTGTGGGAATGGATAAAATCCAGCCGACCTTTCGGAGCCGAGGAGATGGAGAAGGTGCTGGAACTGCAGTAGCGGCGAGGTGGACGTGGAAAGGGTTAACGGGGCAACAGGGAGATTCAGCAGATCAAAAACGAGATCAAGAAGTAGTTACATTAGATTTAGGAATGAGTATCAATCTATTTAAGTGTGACAACTTGCTGATGCAGACCTTCGAACTCTGTGATGAGCTCATCCGCACCCCGTCTCTTTCCGAGTACATGTTCAAAAAGACATCTTTCCGCACCCTCGTCCTCATCGAATAAATCTCCAAAATTTTAAAGAGCGACTCCAAGCTGGCTCACATCGCTTAGAGCCTCTCCCTCATCTCTCGAATTCTGCACTCAGTCTTCGACAAATTTCACAAAAAGATGGAGCTTAGCGGGGACTAAATCAAGTCGATCATTGTAAAGCCTTAACCTTTAGCCGACATCACTACCGAAGTTACACAGTCACATATCCTAGGAGGGTGCCTAATAGAAAATTGTTAGACTCCGCAGAATCTTTTCGTCCCTCTCAACGTGCCAGTCCGCAGCAAAGAAGAGTACACTAGTACCATCGACCTTGAAATCATGTTCGAGTCCAAAATTAGGGGCTAACAGACGGAGGAGGAGGCCGAGATCGAGGCATACTTGAACACCAAACAGAACATCGTTGATATCACCCAGAAGCGGGAGCGCTCCTAGGAAATTCGACAGCTTCTGTACCAGGAAGAAATAAAAATGATCTAAGCACTCAAGACGTTGAACTTCCTGCGAGACAGTTAACGTAACCTATTCAAGTAGAAGTACCTCGACTTTAAGGACTTCAAAGGCAATGCCTTAGAGGCCGAGGATAAACTGAAGAGCGTGATGGAGACCCTAATGGGCTGCTCGCGCAACATGAAGCGAGTGATATAGCTCACAAAGGTCAAGCTGGCTTAGGAGGAGAGCAGCGTGGCCTCTAAAAAGACTAATTAACTCTAACTAAGAAACTAAATAACTAAGCTGAAGGCAATAATTGACTCAAGAAAACCCGATCATCTGGCAGACTTCCAGAGCAGGGAGCGCAACATGATCGAGCGAGCCGAGAAGGAGTCCAAAAGGCGGAAGGAAGTCCTCCCTCCGACTTTCTAGAACAAGCCCAAGATTAAGCTTAAGCTCAACAAGGCGAAAGAGCATTTATAAGCCAATTAGCCCCTTGAAATCAAGGAAAGCTAAGAAAAGATAAAAAAGTAGAGCTCGGATAAGCCGACCAATTAAAAACTGCAACAACCATAGGCCAACAAAAATTAGGAGGTTAACCTGGCAGCTATGGTTACAGCCTAACAGATTGAGGCTTAGCTCGCTTCTCTCAGTGATCAAATGGAATCTTATATCGAGTAGAGGGACCTCTCCAAACTTTAGGACTAGCTCAACAAGGTCGAGCTTTTGTCCAAATCATGTCTCTCTTCTTCAGACCACCGGCTCAATGACCGGGTCAACTTCTTGGAGAGCATCAAGGATATGCTTCACTTTGGCATCATCTCCATCATCAATAGGGACGACGTCCTTTTCAAAAAAATTTTGAGCTAAGCAAAAATACTAAAAAAGGAAGGCTTCAACAGGAAAGTAGGCAAGGCCCTTAATTAGTTGGTCCTTCTAAACAACAAACACAAACGTTAGAAGGCGACCAAATAGACAATAGTCCAAAAGGGGGAGAGTAGACAGCAGGCAGCGCTCAACGTCAGCCTGTACTCCCTCTACACTCAGACCGAGCTGGACCAGTCAAACAGAGCGACGCAGACGTGTGAGGTCAAAAAGTAAGATAAGAGCAGCCAGTGCTAATAATAGAGGAAAGTGTAGTTTAAAGGAAAGTTCATACCGAAAAGCAACTTCATGACAATGAAAATATACGATGACATGGAGCAGATCATCTTAAAAAATTAACCTCAGCAGTTCTAGTCCGACCTTCTCCGCAAAAAACTAGAACTCCTTAAATTTCGTCTCTTCAGAGCCCCGCTCAAACTCGTCAACAACGTAATATTCTTCATGTACCCTCCTCCTGCCAGTCGGCTATACTTGCCCGCACCGCCCATGACGCTTGTGCAGCTGGAGGACCAAGAGGAAGAAGTGGTGGACATGAACATTTTGATTCGTGAATCTCTGAACGTGAAAGTTGAGGATGTAGAAAGCCAGACTATCTACGAGTTGAAAGACCTAACTCAGATGTAGTAAGACTTGGATGAACAATAGCAGGAACTGATGAGACTGAGGGACTAATTAAGAAATAGGGATGACGTGGCCTAGAATTAAAAGCAGCGAAGTGCATAGCTGCAGAGGTAGCTCGCCTTCATCAAGGTCCCGCTCATCAAAAAGTAGGAGTAGTAGATGCTGGCGAGGAAGCAGGTCATCCTCTCCTCTCGCCTCCTGAAGAGCATGGATGAAACCTAGCAAAACAGACTGATCTAATTGTTCAAACGCTAAATCTCGGATTCCTATGAAAGACATTTGAGCGATTGCAAGGCTGCCCACGAATAGGAACTTCGGCAACTGAGGCGCAAGCTTGCAGTGCCTTTAGGCAACTTAGATCGGGACATCGTCATCAACGGGTCGGTGGCAACCAACTCAGTGTAGGCGTCGATACAAGTCAGCCTCAAGCCCTAACAGCACAAACACAAGAGGAAAAATTAGGTAAAAGACTACCTTCCGATTATTGAATCTCCCTGCCGGGTCACTGAGGCGTAGGAGGAAATTCAAAGGCCTAGGAATTAGTTATCCATTATCAGTCAGTTGAGTAGCGTCATCGAGCCATGCCCTATCTCACAGCCCAACACTTCCCACTAGTTCAGCCTCGCACTCACTCATCGCATCTCAGTGCTTCCCTAGCTCAAAGATGTTTAAATCCAGCCTGTCGAGGCCAGAGAGATTAAAACCTAGTCTGCCTAATTGGGCTTCATGGATCTGCTATCCAATGAGATGGATTGCTCATAGGGCTTGAAGGTGAGCCTTCGATTCGAGAAAAGCTTCAAGGACCAGGAGTGTAGTGCCTTGGTCTCAACCAGCAACGAAACCACCGAGACTGACGACTAGCTCATCTTCAAACATTTCGTCCGACAAATTCCTAAGGATAAAGTTAAGCTCACTCTCTAAAAGTTCAGTAAAATTCACGAAGAAGCCTTCAAGTCAGTTACCGGAGAGTTGGCCACAGCCGAATATCTGTCAGTCAGGCAGGGCAACTCCCAGAAACTGCCTCCTGTGAGGGCCAGCCAGTCGATAATCGGGATGGAAGTGGCAACCAAGGTGGGCGAAAGCGAGGAATCGCGAGTGTTGATAAACAAGTCAGAGAGGACTCTGAAAGCTATTTCAAAGATGAAGGTGAACGTCAAAGTCCCTCGGTAGCTCACCCAAAACATCTATACCCTATTAGGCGCCTCTCAGCACGACGATGTAAAAACCCTCAAGCAGAAGCTCCTCCTGGCCCGCTAGCACCATCGCAGGACTTGTCGGGCCCACTGTCCACACCTCCTCCAGGCACAGCGGCTCGTCGATTAGCTGGAGCGCAGTCGCAGCGGGGTCACTCTGCGGATGCAGCTGGACAACTAATTTTTATGAACAATCAAATATTCCACAAGCGAAAACTGTATGGGTCCTCGTAGAGAGGATTCGTGAAGACGATCGGCTTGAGCAGCTGGTAGTCGTTGTACTCACTCTCGTACACTTCCCCCAGTCTCACTTCCGATATGAAGTCATTCTCCAGGCCGGGCTCGGCCTCTACCACTACTTCCTTAACGTGCTTCTGCTTGAACTACACTGATATGCAGTTGCCCTTCAGCAGCTTCTTCAACTTTTAAATGTTGATAATCCCCATTTCTAAGTTCTTGTCGATGTCTCCCAGACTTTCCAGAGTGTCGTTTTTCTCTGAAAGCACTCTGATAAGATGTTCGGCCCCTTCGTGGCCAATCGGATTCATATGGATGTCGAAGGTCACCAGAGTATTGTTGGACTCTAGCATTTTGGCCATGTGCTGAGTGAACTAATTGCTGAGCTGGTTGCGGGCCATGTTGACGTCGATGAGACTAATGTTGTCCTTGAGGGCCTGGCAGATGAGGAGGCCGCTGTAGGAGCCGAGGCCGTTGTTGCTCAAATCAATTTTAATGAGGGATTTATTATAACGGATAACTTTAAAAAGAGACTAGATCTGGCTCCAATCGAGGAAGCAATACGAAAAGTTGAGACAGGTGACGCTGCAGTCCTTCGCCTCCAGCACGCCCTCCAAGGTCTTTATGCTGTTCCCGAACAACTTCGTGTCCACAATCCCTAGCGAACACAGAGGCGGCTTGCTGCTGCTCAAGAGCTTTAAGAATTGGTTGACCAATTCTTTAAACTAGGTGCTTTTGTTGGTGTTGAGGATTGTATTCTATTGGACGTCAATGCAGAAATGGAACAGACGGGTCTGAGCCTTGACTGCATTGTAGAGGTTGTTGACGACTTGGCTGTCCCTGTTGAAGGGGTTTCTGGAGAGGTCAAGCCACTAAAGGTGGGAGTTGTTGGCGGCCAAGAGCTTGGCGATCAGGTTGCCAGAACTCTTATCCATTTTGTTGCGGGATAAGTCCACTCTGATAAGACGCTTATTCAGTAGTAGTTATTCGATTTCGTCAGCAAAGGTATCGTTGATTCCGTTGTCCTGCAGAATTATACTCCGCAGGCAACGCATGTCCACCACGCTCTAAAGCAACTCCTTTAGTCTCGCCTTCGAGAACTTTCGGAACTAGAAGCCTGAGAGGTTTATCACCTCGACCATGTGGAAAGGGTTGGTTGGCTAGAAGCTGGTAGTGTTGATTTTTTTGCGGTTATTAGCTTTTTTTGGAACATCTTGGAGCTTCTGTGGCAGGTTTAGATTAGCGACTGCCTCATTGAAGGTTTAGCTTGACTTCTGTTTCTCGATCTAGTACTTTTTAGAGATTTGCCGCTAGAGGGGGAGAATGGGAGCCTAGTCGGACTGGATGCAGAGGAACTGCTACCAGGACTGCGGCACCTCAACGTTGCGTCCCGTAGTTTCCTTGAACTTCTTCTGGAGGTAGTCGATGATTTTGCGCTGCTCCTCGATCTGCTTTTCAAGCTTGGAATTGATCATAAATTAATGAGCCAATCAGCCCCTAGTCTTACGCTTCGAGGACTCAAGCCGCAATTAATCATAGCTTCGGAATTTGCGTAGAGTCCGCTAGCTCTACTCAAATTCGAATCCATCCTTCTTCTTCTCGAAATAGAATGACTCCCCGAAAATTTTCCTGAATTTCTGCCGATCCGGCCTGTATTGAGCTTCGATCAGGTCCCTGAGGCTTGACTCCTTGTCCCTATTCGCAAACTTAAACGTCATGTTCTCAGAGTTATTGATAACGATGGGGGGAATCAGTTTTTTTTCAAGTACAACTTCTCGCTTGATTTTCCCGAACCAAGGATGTGCAATGATTTATTTGACTCCGAACATAGAACCCAGCCTCGCTTTGGGATTTTTGTTAAGCAGAGCTTTCATTAGGCTTTTGATCTCAATGCTAAGAGCCAAATTCCTAGGAAAAGTCACTTCCTAAGTGATCACTGCCTAATAAATTTACTAGGTATTTCTACTGTAGAAAGGAGGCAGGCCAGTCACCATTTCGTAGAGGAGTGCCCCGAGACAGTAGTAATCAACAGGGAAGCTGTGGCCTTCCTTCAGGATCATCTCGGGAGACATGTACTCAGGCGAGCCGCAGAACGAGTAGGCCTTCTGGTTGCGAGACATATTGGGCTTGGAGAGTCCGAAGTCTGAAATCCGGACATGTCCATCCAAGTCTAGCAGAATATTCTCTGGCTTTATGTCCCTGTAGATGATGGAGTGGTTATGCAAGTATTAGATACCAAGGAGGATTTCAACGAAGTAGAAGCGAGCTGTCTCCTCGTCCAGCTTGTTGTACTTCTTGATGTAGGTGAAGAACTCTCCTCCCGGACAGTACTACATTATGAAAACCACGAAGTCGTGGGACTCGAAGACCTGATCCAGCTTTATGAGGAACGGATGATCCACCTCTACCATTATGTTCCTCTCGATCTGGATAATCACTTACCGTCTCTGTTCAGTTATTAGCTATTTCTTTATCAGTTTCATGGCGTAGAACTTGCCGTCAAGCTTGCTCCTCACCAGATACACCTTCGCGAAACCACCCGCCCCTATGCACTTCAGCACCTTGTAATTAAGCATGCTAAATTTTTTCCTTCCGACTTCTTCAACGAAAAATGGCTCGAGTTTTAAGCTTTTCCCTGCCAAAAAATCAAGGCTTTGTCCCTAAAGAGTCATAAGAAAGTCAACCCTCAAATTGCTCGGTCGCGAAATGAACCCTGCCACTTTTCTCCCCTACTGTTATTCAAAGGCCCTTTTGACCGAGGCAAGAAAGACTTCAGAGGGGATACTTTTGATCGGGAGCTGAACCTGGGCCCGCTTAGACGGGAGGACGAAGGTGATATTGCAGAATTACTTGGAGTCGGCGGGTTCTCTGCGGGTGGTGGGATTGTCTTTATCAGAACAGCGAGAGAGTCGGCCTGTATTGTTTATTTTGATCAAGTTCTAGTAGAGTAGGTTTATTTTGAGTCGCTTGGATTTAAGTTTAACATTGCGACTCTCGGGTTGTTTTTCTCTGGAGAGTGTGCGCTCGGTAGAGCCATCGACAGTGCGCAGTGTTTTGGACTGGGCGAAGTTGTAGGGCGCAAGTTTGTTGGTGGAGTTGATGTGGAGTTTGTCGGGGTTGGGAGAGAGCCTGAGCTTGATTTTGCGAGAGTAATGGGGAGAGCGCTAAAGGAAGTCGAGGTTAAGTTTGAGTTTGAGTTCTTTCTTGGGCAATTGCATAAATTAAGATGAAAAAGAATGGTTCAAAAGTCTACGCTTGTGTGTTACACATTGAAACAATCAAATCCAATGTTTTTTATTGTTCTTGCCACAGCCCTCGCTTAGCTTACCAACTCCTTTAACCTTTACTCGCTTTAGTCTATCTTCATCTCCTTCACTATCTCCAAACAAACTTTCCTGAATATCACTCTCAAACAATCAAACTCCATTCTTAGCAGCCTCATCATAGAACAGCCAGATTAGTACTACCTTCACTACATCAACACCAATTCATCCCTCCAGGTCATAACCTTCATACAGACGGAATAGCTCTTCAATTCTCAAAACTTCAATTTCAAGAAATTTAATGCCTCCACTTCCAATTTATTAAAAGAGCAGTCTTTCTTTGTGTTTTCAGTATCAGCAATCATGGTTTCGGACAACAAAGTCACTCTGCCCTTCAACCTGCCGACGAATCAGCCTTCCCTCTAGGTTTTCAGCAAGTCTAAGACTCCTAAAGACAATCTTCCCCAAGAGCCCTTCCTAAAAAATTACTGGGCTCAAAATGACATTCAGGAAGTGTTTATGCCTTGGATACCGTACATTAACTTCTGTCAGACCTCAGGGAATAAACTTTTATTCTACCAACTAATCCAGGATCTGAATTTCTGCAATCTCACTGATTACTATATGACCACCTTCCTCACAGGCTATCCTAGTCACGACTAATTGCAGGTCGACTCCTGCTTGTTCAAAGATAAGTGCTTCTTCCAAGAGAGTCTAGCGGATACTCTCACTAATAATCCTTGGTACTCGATCACCAAAGGTAATATCTTTTGGATAAGTCAGCAGGCAGCCGGCCCTGATATAATCTTGGACAAGAAGAAGCTAGCCGAGCAGGACAAGATAGCAGTTAAAATATTTTCAGACGGGTACTAATAGAACAAGTACCCAGGGCAAGTAACTATGTATATAAAGTATTTCCAACAGAACCAGGCGGAGAAGGTGGTGGTGGCTGCCTCGTTGTATGCCTCGGAATTCAGCGATCAGCCCAACTACGACTTCTCACTCTCTTTTGCTCCCATTCAATTCTACTAAGCTTTCGACATTGGAATTTTTTCACTCTAAATTTACTTCATTTATGCTCTGGGTTTCAGCGGGCTGATCTTGGCCTTGTTGTAATTCCTGCGTCAGTGTCTTCTCGGCTGTCAGCGCAAGCACTCCAAGTTCGCTGACCTTGTCAATTTCCTCGTATGGCCCACAGTAATCGGACTTTTAATCTATTGTAGCACTTATTTCAGTCTGACATTAATTCTCACTCTGATTTCAACAGCGACCAACTACAGCCTCATAATCTATAACTTTGATGGGCAGGCCAGCGCAGTGACTACGGAGAACAAGCTGGGACGGAACGGACTGACGCTGTACATCTGTTCATTCGTGATGCTGCAACATGCAGTGAACATGGCGATCCCGCTGCCCTCCTAGCTGGAGGTGAAGCTGATAAAGCGCAACATCAAGAAGGAGCTGGTGCGGAACAATTAGGACTATTAAAATTAAAACAATCACGACGAATTTCTTAAAGATTTCTAGCTGTCCAAAGTTCTGGAGTACAAGCGCAAGTACATCGCCACCGTCTTTTTCTTTCTTGGCCTCGCCATGAACTTCTTCTTCGAAAACCTACAAAACTTTTAGTTCATCGAGTTTGCGAGTGTGTACATCTGGGTGATTCCTCTATCGCAGCTGCTGATTCTGTACATCGTGCGTTTACTGGCGTTGTAGGAATATTTCTTCATATTTGCGGCTATGTTGGCCTTCGACCTCCTGAGCTTCATCCTATGTTTCATCGGAAACTCGATAATTTAAATCGGTATCTTGGTGATATAGCTCTCGCTAATTACTCTTGTTGGCCCTCTGGCTGCCCTGATTCTGCTCTAAAAACTGCCCGTAGAAAGACTCATAGCTTTTCTGCAGTCTCACCTCAACTTTACCATCCTTTAACAGATGGCATAGTCCATGGGCTAACAGCAATACAGCGAAAATCTACAGAACTATCTGGAGCTACAAGACAAGCCCAAAAGAAAGGAGAGGGCCATGAGATACTTAGTCCTCATCCAAAGCTGGATCTCAGTAGTCATCTTCAAGCCCATTATGTTCTTCCTCCTTTCCCTAACTATGAACTAAACCAAAATTGACCAAACCTTCAATCTAACTGCCAGCATGCAGAACATCGCCAACCTGTTCGTACTCCTCTGGGCCTTCATCGAGCTGCATTTAGGTCTGGCGACCTTCGAACTGCTTGACAACTTCCTGCGGCTGGGGATGGCACAGCTCCTCCAGCAGCTCAAACATGACTACGAGAACAGGGAGGTGAAGTGGCTTTTCGATGTCTTTCTCTTGAACAAGCATCTTTAGTGGCCCTACCGAAATCTTTAAAAATTGTGCATGAGTTCGCAGTTCCACTTCTTTAGCTACTCGGTGGGTATCAGCTGCCTAATAAGTGTCCTGAGTTTCGAGTGCTTCCTCAAACAGAAGTACATGCCCTTCCAAGACCCCCTCCTCGTCCTCCTCATTGTTATCATTTTCCTTGCTCTCTACGCCGCTAAACTCTTTCTCTAATTGATTTACAACAAGCTGAAACTGTATTAGCCCCAGACGCGATTTATCAAGAACGACCCTCTGGACGTGGTGAACTTGTCAATCCCGAGCACCTACTTCTGCAGGTTCATGAAGAACGATTTGGTCCGCAAAAACTTCATCATCCACAATAGGAAGTGGCTTATTAACAACATCTTCAGAGTTGTCGAACTAAGTGCCTTCTATGCCAAACTCCCTCTCTTCTAACGCATCTATTCGCGCCTGGACCACGACGAGACACAGGCCTTCAGAGCCAAGGCCCTCAAGAAGCTGGTCAGCAACAAAAAAAGTAAGAGCGATAGTATGACAGTGCCTGTCAGCCAGAACTTCATTGAAATTACCTGGATCGCGCTCTAAGAAAAATTGAAAAAGCTGATGTTCTACTGGCTAGGGGTGGCAAAGCAGTTCCACTTCCTCAAGGGACTAGTTTCGTAAGAGCGAGGGAAGCTAAAGGAGAAGACCTGCAAGTTGTGCAAGCTGGACATATAACTCTAGTTGTACGAGGAGATCCCCTTTAAGCAGCTTGTTAACATGTTCAGATTGAAAATCCTTGGCCTCCCCTTCAACTCGCAGGACTGGATCTCCTTCTACATTAAGAATCAGATCTTCACCACTCTCTGCTTCGACTGCTTAGAAAAAAAGCTGTAAAGTAAAAAGTCCAGGCTTACTCTCAAACAGCAGCAGCGAAAGGAACGCACTAAAGCCCTCGCTCGCAAAATAGCCTTGGCCTGGCTCATCACTGCGCGCAGCAGGATGCTTAATGCCCAAACCAACCAAGTTCAGCAAAGAGCATTGATATGAATAAATAATGGAATCATCATCACGAGGAGATGAGTGCGGTGGCTGTGGAGGCATTGTACTTGAACTTGACGGGCAACTTCTGTACTCGCTTATAATAGCGAGTGAGCCTGTGGATTCTGGACTCGATGAGAATGAGTCTGTACTTGCCGTCCTTATCCTTCTTGAATTTTTAAAGATGCTTTCTTATGTTCACAGCCTTCTTTATGAGGCAGTAAAGATCCTAAGGAATCTCGGGAGCACACCCGTTCTTCTTGAGCACCCTGAGGATCTTCTGTCCGGTCAGCGTCTTCACCTGCGGGATGGCGTGGTTGTCTCGCAAGGTTTTCCCGATCTGAGACGGAGACTCGCCCTTCTTCGCGAGCTTAACAATGAGCTAGCAAACAGCGCTAGGGTTATTAATGACCCACTTGGGAGTCTTCCTGAGGAAGGGAGTGCAGGAGCCGCTTATGCCCTTGCCCTTGCCTTTGCATTGCATCCTTCCCATCTTGTTGAAATCAAATAATGTGTGGGATGAAATGCTGGATTAGAGGGAGGTCCTGGTTGGCGTCAAGGAGAGTGTTGATGCTGCTCCTTCTAATTTTAATTATATGGGTAACAATCCGAATCGAGAACATGAGGAAGAGATATTGTCGTAGGAGTGTTCCCGATGCGGGTTGGTCTTGACATTTTACGCCCACGAGCGCAGCAAAATACTCCGCTAACATCTACTCTACTGCAGGGACTAAGAACGGGACTTCTAAGAATAACCTGACCTCAAGGTTAGCGTCGACTTTTAGAAAAACTTGGCTTAAATGAGTTCCCTCAAAGTCGGAAAGCACGAGAATTTCTACTTCCGAAAGGTGGCGGCGAACTAAGACTCGACAATCTTCCGCTGGAAAAAGGAGAAATGCATAAAAATAAGCAGAGACATCATGAAGCGCCCCCTCTAAAGTCTTCGGCAGGCCAGATTCTAATAGAAGTTTGTATTCTTAAGAACGCACTTATAGAGCAAACGAGTTCATTGGTCCAATGGTGCCTAAACTCTTAAAGTCGACAAAACTAATGTTATTCTCTCTTCTCTGCCCCAGCTCCACAACATTAACTTTTACAAGGAACTCAAAATCGTCTTCAACCACGAAAAGGTCAATGACGCAGGAGGACTACTCAGGGAGTGGATGCACTTGGCCATCAAATAAATATTTGAAAGGGGTGACTTCTGCCTTTTCGAGAAGGCGGACACAGACTAGCTGTGCTACAGAATAAACGCCGACAAGAGCTTGGATATTTAATTCGCGTGCTAAATCTTTTAACTTCTCGGCTTGATTTTCGGAAAGGCTCTCTTCTAGAGACTGACTTTGGATTGTTATCTCGACCGAACCTTTCTGCGCCTCCTGCTCAACCAGATCGTTTTCTTCTCTGACCTCTACTCTTTCGACAAAGGCCTTTACAGGTCCTGGAAGCACATCCTCAACTGCAGCGAGGAAGAACTGGCCGAGGCCGAGATCGAGTACGTGATATCGGAGCGACACGGAGACAAAGTGAGTTTCGTGCCGCTGTCGAAGGAGTAGAGCGTAGTGACCAAAGAGAACAGGGAGAAGTATGTCATCGACTCGATTCGTCATTATACATATTTCCAAGTGTAGAACCAAGTCAATGCCTTCAAACGGGGCTTTGCAAAAATCATCCCCCTCCCCCTCGTCGGCATTTTCGAGCCCTAGGAGCTCGAAATGATGCTTTACGGCATCCCTTTCGTCAACATCGAGGACCTACTCGCTCACACCATCTACAAGGGCGAATACTCCGAGTCCCACCCAATCATAAAGTGGTTCTGGAAGTTCATGCGCATTCAGAGCCAGCAGAATTTGCGCAGGTTCCTGCAGTTCCTGACTGGCTCGGAACGTCCCCCCATTTTCGGCTTTTCCAAACTAGAATCAAATAGGAATAACATTTCTCAATTCTGTATCGAGAGTGTATCGTTCAGCAAGGCGAACCCGTTCCCGAAGGCGCACACGTGCTTCAATCGCCTCGAGCTGCCCAAATACGAACGTTAGGACCAACTCGTCTAGTACATGCGTGCTGTCATCTAAAATAATCTATAAGGCGTCTACGGCCTGGACTGAATAATGAAGATTTGTATCACAATTTGTACCCACTGTGGATCGCCACTACGCCTCCACTCAGATTCTAGAATCTTGCTTCTTTGAATTACGCCACTTTCAGCAGCTCCAGCAGCTATTCTTGGGAATGAAAGCGCTCAATGCTCTAAACAAGGTACTTGTAGGAGTGAGTGTCGTTGGCAACAAGGCGGCCGAGGAAAGGGATGCCTTTGGAGTAAAGCCTGTAGGCCTATGAAAGTCCAGGGGTTCGGACTTTACTAAATTAAAGGATAGAGATTCTTCCGCCAGGCTTTAGAACTCGAAAGGCTTCAGACAAGGCCTTTTAAATTCTAGGTACATTTCTAAGCCCGAACGCTATCGTATAAACATCGAATGAATTCCCTTAGAACGGCAGTTCCTATGCGTTCGCCTCTTTGAATTACACTCTCTCCAGCGAAAGCGATTTAGCCCTCTTCCGGCCTTGTTCCAGCATACTCCCATTTATGTCGCAAACAAGCACTTCTACGCCATTATCGCGATTTCTTTAGAGGATGCGGAAAGCGATGTCGCCAGTGCCTCCTGCCATGTCAAGAACTTTGAATGGGAGGAGAGTCTTCTGATGAAGATCTTTGTAGCCCAGCCTTCCTAAACCCTTTACAAAGTGGTTTTTCCAATGCCGATGTATCCCTAGACTCATGAAATCGTTCATTAGGTCATACTTGTCGGCCACTGAGTCGAAGACCTGGTTGACCAGTCCCTGCTTTTCCTGGAGGGGGACAGATGTATGTCCGAAATGGGTTTGCTTGCAGAATGCAAAGAACAATCTAAAAATCGACATGAAATCAAAGAGCAAAAGGCTGTTTTATCTGAACGATGAGATAGTTTAGCTGGACTAGGATTAAGCCCGCACATATATTCTTGCCCCGTCAGTCGAGCCTATCGCTCTCAATCGTCCTTAGCTACAGGTCAAGAAGATTTAAGGCCATTACAAGATAACAGAGGGCTGGATCTGCTGCCTGACGAGAGTCTGTCCGTTCTTGGTGAGCGTGGGGATCACAAAGTAACTCTGTGACCAGCGAACAGGGGAGCACTTTTAGCTTTTCGGAGCCATACTACATCGGTCCTCTAAATAACTAACTTAGAATAACGTAGGAGCTAACAAAGCTATAGTTGTAGACAGCCTAGTAATAGCTCAAGCAAGTGAACGACTAATTTTCCAACAAAATGTTTTGCTGTCTCCTTTCAAACTGCTACTCCCACGCCGCCTAGTTCCTAACGCGCACCAACTTCCAGTCCAGGAGGTGGAGTGGGCCGTCGCTGTGGTGGCACAACCTGTGTCGGGGACGGGAACTGAAGCGATGCGAGAGGATTCGGAGGTGGTGGTTTTTTGTATTAGGTGTGGCAACCCTCATTATTTTTTTAATAGTAAAAAAATGAATAAACTCAAAACAGTTGTTCGATCTGCATGTCCTGCTCGCTCCCCCCCTCCTCCTCCAGCCACTCCCGCCTCTCCAAAAGCACGCCCCTCACTGACATCTAGAGCTACTCTTACAGGATCGCTCGAGGCACGCACTCGCAAACGTTTATTATTAAAGTAGACCACTCCTCCTGCCCCTACGAAAGGTTTACTGCTCGCTCGACTATTCCACTTCCTAGAACCTACAGCCAGCAATTCTCGTTGTTCTAGAAGAGCAGATTGGAGGCAAGAAGGATTAAGAGGCTATGGTGGTGGAACTTTTCCCTGAGGAGGAAGCTAATTTTGGAGCGGAGAGTGCACTCGCAGAGGTACAAGGAGAATTTGGTATGGCTATAGCTAAGGTTTACGAGTAGACGTAAGATGTGGTCGATCTCATCATCCTCGGCTTTATAGAGATGCTCGATCAGTTTTCCGATGATGCTGCGATTGCGGAATAGCGATCGAATCAGCTCCTCACCGCGGGAAGGGTCCTCCCCCGACTGCAGAATGCGGTTCAGGCATGAGCATATCAGGTCTACCTTCAAAGGGCCCAAGCTCACATAGATTGTCGCCAGACCCAATAGCTAATTCAAGTCTCGAAATTATACTGATTGCACGTCGTTTAACAGCTAGTAGAAGAGCTAAAGAGCTGATTATATAATGTTGCAAGCTTGGCTGGACTTGTTTCTGGACATGAAATACTGGGCCAGACGATTGACCTCCCTCAAGAGGGCTGAGACTGCGCCTGAGCAGTTCAGATTGAGCTGGGAACCTGACTGCCCGGAGAGATAGCGCGAACAGAGAATGAGTGAGTAGCAAACTGCCTTTAGAACTTTGGCCCTTCCGGTTACACCTAAAATTTAGTTGTCGAGACTCGAGAGCAGTGTCCTTAGAAGCATCCTCTACTGGCAAATCCTCTCCAGGAACTCTTGCGAACTCCTCGCACGCTTGAACTCTTCCATGTTGGCGAGAGGGTCCTGCTGGAAGCGGAGGAGCAGGTCATCCAGGTCTCCGAACCAGTCCCTGGAGAGGATGAGGGCCCTCCGAGAGCGCTCACGGATGTCTCTGAGGAGGGAGAAGCGCCTGGCCTGCAAATATGAGTTAACTGGGTTTGACATTATATGAGCGGATAAGTCGGAAAGGTCAAAGTCACTCTTGGATGTTTGAATAAAAGTTATACCACTGCTCGAAGAATTTAGTCCAAAGGCACTCCAGGCCTTGCTGTCTTAGCGCAGCCCTCCGCAGCAGCACCATCTTCGACAGCTCCTACTTCCATTATGGACAAACGCGCTCACTAATTTATTACAAATTTTCGCCAGTCAGTTGATCGCAGATGGATAGTTCCTCTATGTTCTTAATGAGGAGGAGAACGACTTGTTTGCGGTCATGCCTAAGACAGTCGAAAATGATCTGGGCATCAACAGTGACTAGATCGAGGGCGATCTTGAGCGGCTTGACAAGGCCCTTGAGCGCCAGGTAGTAAATTGGCGTGTAATGTCTCTGATTAGTAAATGACTCTGTCGGTTTTGAGCAAAACCTTTGGATCAGAAATAGTTTTGGCCAGAAATTTAGCTAAGGCCTGCTCGAATTACTCATGGGCACACGAATCCGTTTGTTTTCCGTTATAATCTTTTACTGGTAAGGACTTTACGGTTTTGCTCAGTCTTTTCATTGACAGGGATTGACACCAAGAGGTGGAGGAGAGTCTGGGCCAGCTGGTAAAAAAGCGACGATGTTGAGAGGCTCAAGGAGGAGTTGCTAGTTGAGGCGAATATACTCTTCTAAGTGCAAAAGCCGAGCCTACTCCAAAAGTTGCAAAATGAGGCTTGTCCCTAAGTTCATAGTTAATTACGAGTGCTCTCTACAAATCTTCTCCAGGGTCCATTCTGACGTTAAGATTTAACATGCCTTCTCTCCCCTGTCCTCAACTCCCTCGCCAGTCACTCAGGACCCTTGCACCTCCTGCCTTGGTCGGGATCTAGGCCGCCCTCGCCTGCTCGATCCTTGACGTGTGAGGGAGGGAAGTGGGGGGGACGGAGGAAGTGAGGAGAGAGGGTGTGAGTGGACGTGTGCAAGGTGCAATTAGGAGTGGACTCAATAATCCCAGGAATCGACAGGAATTAGTTAAGAACTCTAACATTAATTAAGCAATCAGTTGGCTGGCTCCTCACTTACTCACTTCCAGTCTCGAACGCAGGAACTGCAGCAACAGTCGCTGCTCTGCACGAGTCAAGCCCCTTATTTCCAGCTCTTTTTGGCGGCCGAGGCTATCTCTGGCGAGCACCCTGCTCCCCAGCGACTATACGATCTGAGCGCAACGCTGGTAGTGGCTTTGCTGTTAAGGCCGCTTATAGACTCGGAAGGCGGACGGCCTGTCACTAGTCTATTCTGAATATAGTTTCATTTAAAAATGACTAGGACAGGGCGTGGCAAGGTTAACCGCCGGCGCCACTGCTTCTTTCCCGCCCCTTCATTTTACTACCTTAATTACTCATAACGGAATGAACAATGTCGACCACGGACTGCTCCACGACATTATTCGATCCATAGTGAGGCCTCTGAGAGTGAAGTACAAGCCGCGCGATCTAGGCGACTGCATCATCACTACAGACCAAGGACGGCTTCAGAGGCAGGACTTTACTTTGCTGAATTAGTCAGGCCAAAATCTCCAAGTGAGCCATTACTTCCTAGAGTAGTTCAGAAGTAACCGGGCGATCATCTATCTGCATGGCAACTCTGGCTGCAGAGCCGATGCGAGGAATCTTTTGATCCCTATTATAACTGCACAATATAGTCTCATTTCCTTCGACTTTGCAGGCAGCGGCCTATCTGACGGCTAGTACGTCTCCTTGGGGCTTAATTAGTCCAAGGACCTGCACACCGTATTTAAGCATGCCGTTTAAAAATTAAATTATAAGGAAATTTTGCTGTGGGGAAGAAGCATGGGGGCAGTTACAGCTCTGCTGTTCGCTGGCAGATAAATAGGTAGGCCAGCAGGGATTATAGCGGATTCCCCCTTCTCCACCTTCAAAGAATTAGCAGTCGAACTGGGGGAAAAAAGAATCTTCATTCCGAGCATCTTGCTCGGCTTTATGGTCAACTACGTCATACAGAAGATTGTTTAGAGCTACAATATAAATTTATCAGACTGCGAAGTAGTTTCAGGACTGCACAGAATTAAATGTCCTGTGCTGCTGCTGGCGAGTCGGTAGGACTAGCTGGTATCCTACAAGCACACCTAGCTCATCTTCGCGGGCGTATAGTCCCGGAAAAAGCTATTATACGTTGAAGGTAAACACAATTAGCGCAGGGAGCTTTCTCTTATTAATTAATGTCTCGCATTTTTCAACAAGGGCCACTCCCTCAAAAGAATCACCCAGTCCCTCAGGACAATCAATCAGCTATCCGACCGACACACAGTTGGCAGCAGGCAGCCGAAATGCAAAGAGTAGGAGCAAGAGAACAGCTGGGGCCGGACAACGGCGGGGTGGGGTCCAAGAAACTGTTTGTAAGTTCGGAGTGAGATAAAGCAGAGACGAATGGCCTACTTAAATATTTGATTCCTGAAGTTGAAATTTAATTATATAATATTCTGTAGTAGGCAAGCTGGAAGATGCTATCTATCTGGATGTAACTTCAGCTAATAGAGCTAAACATCTTTTGAGAATCAGTTGTCTTTTTGATAATAATCAGGCCATAACTTTTAAAAATTTGTCAAGGCAGCAATAAATTTGTAAACTGCGATACACGAAGGACATGTTGGAATTAATCAAGATGAGGCATAAAGACCTATCAAAAATAAAAATATGAGTTGAAAAGTTCAATCAAAGTAGTCTGAATTAGAAATGTGTTCAAATAATCAAAATTTATTATAATGATACATAAAATTGAAAAAAGCATCAGCGAAGAGGGGAACGGGTATTAAAGCCCTGAGTCCCTCTTAACCGTATCTACTTAGTCAAAATAACTTATTTAAGGGGCCGCTCAAAGTTAGCCAAAAACGGGCCCAGCCGTCCTTTTACCCCACAAGGACGCGTCCTTCATTATCAGGGACTCATTTTGTATAAAAAGTAATTTTAAAAAGAAAAAAAAGGATGAAAAGATCAATGCCTTGATCCTTAAGGAGTTGTAACAATTTCCTGGTAAGAAGGAGATAATTTCTGATGAATTGAAAAACAGTTTGGTGAACATAGTGAAGGGCCTTCTTAATTTTTCGTCAGATTCATAAGGTGCGTGTACAAAAATTTGTTTAACAAACTTACAATATATCTTAAAAAGATCCATTGAAATCTAATGGAGCAAAAAAGCTGTCCTAAATTGTGTTTTCTAATTGGAAAAAAACGATCCCAACGTTCTCTTCATTTTCAACAGATTCAAAGATCCTTATCATTGTGGTAAGAAAGACCCCTCTCATATCTAAAAGCTCAGTAGGCTATTCATCAATAAGCTTTAACTTAAATTGCCCTTGCAGCTGCAATCTTAGCTGAAGGTGCTGACCAAGTACATTCTGAATAGACATTGCATAAAAGACCTTTAGGCCAAGTTTCAAGGCTTAAAAGACATTTTGACTCGGGACATCTACATGGTGCTTAAAACAGTATTGTTGGAGTTTATTGATGCAAACGATTTCTCTTACAGCTGTTCGGTCAAACTTTTTTAAAACCTTCTAAGTCTGAGACTCATATTCATGGGGTAATCTACTCTCCCTTCCGCAGTCAAGTCAAAATGCTAGAACTTTTAACGATTTTTCTAGAATCTATCCACTAGATCCTAATTCAGAAAGTACTTCGATAACCACTCAGACTTCAAGGTCCTCTACTCTGTACTCATAAGCCAGATTTTTGATAACACCCCCTTCTATGACTAATAGGTAGTCTCTTCCTTTTCAGGTCTTGTCAAGGATGACAGTCGTTGTCTACAGAATTTTATGGTTCATATGGTCTGTTTTATCAAGGACTCAGGCTTTTCCAATGAGCATATCTAGCATGCTTGTATCCGCCTTAAATTTCTAAGAAAACGATGCTTACAAATTTAAAAAATGAAATTAGAGCATTTAAAGGACAGCTTTATCACGACTAAAATCATGAACCCTAAAATGAAATGTCCCGTTATGGGAGTCTGCATGACGGCTTTAGCGATAAGGTATTTGGCAACAGGTAGCTTGTTAAAATTCACAAGGGTAAGGTCCAGAAATAAGATATCATAAAGGCTGGCTCTGATTGGATCAACGCGCACAGTAAGAAACACAGCGGCTGGAGAGACTAGTTGACTTTGATAAAAGGGCTGGTGAGACGGTTTGCCAACAGATTTGAAAAGGAAGAAAATTGACTTAGAATAATGTGAAGGAGTTGGAAGGACAGGTATTAGGCAAGCAGAGAAGGATGGCAATAGAGCCACTTTTAAACTTTTTTAATAAGCTGGATTTTACATCTCTAACATTATTATGCTAATTATTTCCGACAGTTGCTCTTGCTTATTCATCCCGCTCCATTTATATTTGACTTCTGTCTTCCACTGCAAGTCAGCCGCCCAGCTTACTTCCCTCTAAGACTTAGGATAAGCTATCCAGCAAGTAAGGCTGTTGATATGCAAATTTGTTTAAAAGAGATTGAGGCGTTTTTATAGCCCAGGCTTTGATGTGCAGAATCTGCAGTGACAAGAATGCTTAATCTAGGGCTTCGAAATCATAATTTCAGTTGATTTAATTAAATACCCAGGTATTATAAATATATAATACACTCTTTTGAGAAATGCCAATTTGTTTCTGGCCTTTCTGGGGTTGGGGTTGGGGTTGGGGATGGGGGTTGGGGTTGGGGTTGGGGTTGGGGTAGGGGGTGGGGT
>QQSS02229257.1:0-10350 GCA_003687565.2 Craspedacusta sowerbii | reverse complement strand
CAAATGAAGAGCTATAAATGCAAGATCAATCCAGAATTCCAGCAAATCTCACTAAATATGCCCTGAAGCCGCTAGCGCGCTAATGTTTTTCGCCAGAGTTTGCCCTACATAAAATGGCCGACGAAATTTACGATCGGCACAGGTCACGTGGTCTCGTGCGGCCTCTAGGGTATATAATACCTCTATGCGTCGGGCCCACTATCTACCGTAATGACCATGATGACTTCATTGATATAAAGCTCCAGAACTAGACGTGCACAATCTTCGAAACTGTCAAGAGAAACTGGTGCAGAAAGATCTACTACAAGAGTGGCAGCTCTGCTGCTCTCGCTTTCACCACTCCTGATAAATATTGAATGTCATACAAACATTTTTAGTAACATATCCGACATACACTGAGGATGTCCAGCCTTTCTGCAGCTACCCAGTCTCTGGATACGGTATTCCAGATGCATTAAAAAGAAGGGAGCCTATTTTGCTGTGGCTGAGAGACCCAAGGGTACTCGCGCTTGGTCATCTTGGCTAAGACAAAATGTGCACTGGTTTCCCTGTACCAATGCCAAGTCCTTCAAATTACCTATTGTGGATGCTGTAAAATCAGCTTAGATGTGCTCTTTATCAAAGCGAGCCTCGAAACTTTTGTGTTAGGATAGTTGCGTGGCGAGATACGAAGAAAAGTCTGCAAGTCTGCTCAGAGCTAAGACTCTAAGACTCTGCTAAGAGCTAAGTTTGACTGATCAGAAGCAATTCTTAGTCGACCACGCTTTCCCTACTGAACTTTTTTATCTCTTTGCTCCGGCAGGCCTTTCTGACCAAAGATTTCCAACGCTTGGTTTGTATCCTAGCTAGGTCAGCATTTGTCAAGTTAAACTCACAAATTGACAAATTTTTTTATCTAAGTCTTGAGAGTCCATGTCATTATGGTGAAACTACATTATTATTTTGTCGCATCTCCAAGTACTTGCTTTTGATTAAATCATCGTTAGTTACAGCATAGTAAAATCAAATTCTTGCTTTTGCTTATTTGCTGCGTGAGGTAGCAAGATATTTGCTTTCTATGGACTTAAAATGCCGCAGGTTAAAAAGCAAATCTTATGATGCAAAAAGAGACCTTGTATTAGTCGACAGCTTCTTATTGCTGCACCAAAAGGATAAAAGTACACAGCAATAATGGATCAGGGTTGAAAGTATTAAAGTATAAAATAATTATTAATTATGCTCAGATGCATGTCTTCGCTTTACAACGATTTTTACGCACGGTAAAAACGCGATTGCCTGAAAAGACCTTGGAAAACTAGCTTCCGGTAAGATTGTCAGTTTTATTGGCAATATGTTGTCCCTATTGAGCAAGGGAGCGATCAAAGACGCGATAGCAATAATTTAGAGATTTTCTCATAGTGCCAAATAATATAGACTATTTCTCATGAAAAGCGAATACGTGTTCACCGGAGAAGAATCCATCGAAGGATTTGGAATAGAAGTCAAGATTCACGAAATTCTGTCAATTCAATTAGTAGCATGGATGACAACGAGGTAAGTATCCATACGCGAGGAGAAACCATATAATCCTCCAAGCGAATGAGTGAACCTCATTAGGCAAATCATATCACAGTGTCAGACTTCTGCCTTTGTGTTGAAGGGTAATGGCTGGGAAAGGGTAATTGCAAAGATTGATTGGTGCGCGCCGCAGGGCAAGCAAAATTTATAGCCAGGAAGACACACTTTGTATTCTCGCAAAGTCCATGTTACCACTTTAAGGTAGCATCTACACCAATAAAAAATATGGACTCGATTGCCAATACCGCTTGGAAACGGCTAGCCATGCTAAAGTAACTCACACCGTTAGGGTTTTTCAAACTGGTGAGTGCAGCTCATGCCATACTTATTACTGAAGGTACAAGCTTGCTTATGGCATGATGCTCTTTACGCAACACAAAAAGTTGCTGGAGTCCTAAGTAAAGCGGATGAGGAGCGGGCATGAAAAGTAGCTTCCGTTGTAAGCTATTCGTTGTATCTGCCAACAGGCTCTGGTTTGAAACCGCCTGACCTGGAAAATCTCAATTATCAAACAACTTTACCTTAATGAAACCAAATATAGCAAAACAACTAGAGCTCGTGCTTTTCCCTTGCTGAAAAAGTCTGTCTTGCAAACGCAGGCCGGCCTTTCAAAAATTAAAATCTTCTTGTGCTTGTAAAATTTCAGCATGATGTGAGACAAACTCCCGCAAGAAACTTTAATGTACGTGCTACGAGGCTGATAGCTCAGAACCAAAATTTTTGATGACAATCAAGTCACTCAAGATTGGTGCCACTTGCCTTTAAATGTCATATATTCATTTTTTTTTTTTTTCATTCACACATAATTGATGTTAACCTTTTTGTTAGCAACTTTTCACAACTTTGAGGACAAATCAAAGCTATTGTGGAGCTTGAACCTGCTGGCTTAGTGAAAACATGCTTTTGCAGGAAAAACAAACTTCATGAAGACGTCTCGAAAACCTCTGCAAACGTATGTGCGGTGCAAAGAGTTAGAACTCGAAGTCCGACTTTGGGCCGCCATTATTAATTAGCCAGTGCTAGGAGCCGCCAGCAAGAGCCGACGATGAGAGAGAAACGTAATGTGGATGTAGTGGTACACTGACCATGTCACAATTAATAGTCTATCAGATAAGACTTGCCTCTTTAGGCGTTTAAGGTTTTTTATCGTTGTTGTTGTTGTTGTTGTTTTTGTTGCAGTTGTTGTTTGTAATTAGCAGGATGAGGCATTGTACATGCTGGCTGCTGGCGGCATCTCTTATGTAATCGATAGGAATAATTATTTAACTAAAATTCGCCTACTAGGCTGTCAATGGTACGTAAAAGGGTATCGCAATGGTTTATTCAAGAATGAAATATATTCTGAAAAGGAATGACATTCCGACATAAATTTTCTACTAAATTATATTATGCCTCCCAATGCCTCCTGCCTACTAAATTGTTATGCCTCAATTGCAGTTTTAGGAATGGCTGGCTGTGTCCGGCAGTGCTGTTTTAGTAGTATTAAGTTAGTAACAAAAAATGCTTGGAGGGCTGAGTTTGCTCCTGTTCTGTCGACAGTGCTATGCAGACAAGAGCACACTTTCCGAATTCCATATGATGACAAAGTAACTCACACGGGCCAGGTTTGTTGATTCATTTCAACTGCGTCCGGGTCTTGAGCATGCTTTTTACTGTTTAGTTTAGTTATGTTTTTTGTTAAGTTCATTGTGTTTTAAGAATGCTGCTTGGGTTGTGTTATTCTCCATTGGAGATGATTTCAACTGCTCTAAACGAAAAAACGATAGCAGGTGAAAAAAAAATTTTTCCTATGAAGGAAAGTTTCATGGCATCTTTTCTGAAAAGCAGTTACCACAGAAAATGGCTGTGCAATATATGCTTCTTTAAGATTGATATTTTTTTAACAGCAAAGTTTATTAATACTGGTGCTGTCAAGTCAGGTTTCACCGCGTTAAATTCAATAACTGTTTTGATTATGCTTTTATTCCACTTGCATCTCCATTTAATTTTTGTCAGTTTTCACTGAGTTAAAATTCAACAACTGTTTTGATTGTGCTTTTATTCCACTTCCATCTCCATTTAATTAATGTTCATGATATCTTTTCTGAAAAGCGGTTACCACGGAGAATGGCTGTGCAATATATGCTTCTTTAAAGAGCAAGCCCCTTAAGATTGATATTTTTTTTAACAACAGGTCAGGTCAGTTTTCACTGAGTTAAATTCAATAACTGTTTTTTGATTGTGCTTTTATTCCACTTGCATCTTCATTTAATTTTTGATTATTATCCTGCTCTTGTTGTTTAAGTAAACTTGAAACCCTTCCACCCTCATTGATATTGCTTGCCTTACTTATTTGAATTTCCAGACTTTTTAATCATTTTCAAGTACAAATTTTCATTTTTATTTAAAGTGCCCCTTTTTCGTTTTAGAAGTTCGATGCTAAGGATTGGAAAGTTGTGCGGTTCGTTGACCGTGAAAAGCTGGTGAGCTGCATGGGCTTTAGATTTAGCTGAATGAATAGCAATACGAAGCTAGTTATATCTGAGGCCTTTCTATATTTAATATGAAGCCTTCAGAATTGTGTCATGCAAACTGTGTTTATTTAAGGGCTTCATGAAAAGTAATAAGTCAGAGTCTTAGTAGAGTAACATATATAAGAGGAATATCCGGTAGAGCAACACATGAATAATCTAGTTTTTGAGGACTGCATAGTCCTATTCTCTGCAGGGAGTGCTAGGATCTACATGTTGACCTTTGGCACGAGTAGTGCTTCAGCTGCCTTATTCAGGAAGGTGATACTTCATCAGAGCACGTTTATCGAAAGTGACTACCCATGTTAATTCTTCGTAGGGTTTGACTACCTAGGTTGATATCATTGGCCCTGACGCAGACAGGTTTTTAAAGTTCTGCATGGAGCTGATGCAAATTACATAACACTCCAGTATGATAGTGACAACAGCTTAGTATTGTTTCTGTATTTTAATGTGCATTATTCTCCCATTTGTAAAGTGATGTTGGATTATGTAGCCATTTAACATCTTTTTCATTGTGGCCAAGTTCCTGGAACAGGATTCTATTTACCAGGAAAGAGAAAACCATATATTTTTTCAGTTTCATTCCCGTTAGAAATGAAACAGTAAGGGGGTACTTAGCACAGGAACATGGTAGAAAACAATGCTAGATATGTAAATATCTGCGAAGCCGGGGAGCATGTTTTTGTTGATTTTGGTTCTGTTTTTGTGATGTTCGGCTCCGAAAACTCGAGTCATTTGTAATGTACTCATAGTCGTTCGCAACCACGTGAGGCTTGTCACCCTCTCTTCTTGATTGTCTTCTTTTGCTCGCTGTAAAAATATGAGATAGGAATATGGATTCCATTTTATGTGATCCTACCCTGCCAATTGGAAATGCCACTTAACATGTGTTTGTGAAACTAGGATAGTTTTCGGCTTCCTTTAATCCAGCAGTTTCCTGGTCTAAACATGCAATGATGCAGTGGCAAAAAATGAGAAATTCATGTTGGAATTAAAGTGTCTTGTACGTGGGAAGTACTATGCTCTTTAAGGCAGCTAGATTAAAGCTAGATAGGTTATTTGGTCATCCAAGTTTGTTAATTGGTTCTGAAGGGATTACGAATCACTATATAAGGATCAGACATGCGTTGGGTCTGTTGCATAGTGTCCGATTGGGTGGTTTGGTTTCGGTGTGAAAGTGCAACGTAGACTATCACAGTGTTTGTAAGGCTGAGAAAAGTAGGGGCTTGAATGCGTTTAGAAATTTTTTGCTTTGCCTTGAATGGCTTATTCTGCGCTTCTTTTTGTAGTAGATTGCCAGTTGCCATGTCGTAGGTATTAGAGTGTTTTCCCAAAAATTTTAGGTTAACCCAAACATCGCGCAGCTGATGGTGGATGAGATCCCGCCAAAGGAAGTTGACGAAAGAGTTGTTTGGTGTAACGGAGGTTAGTTATGAGTTAGCGCGGAGGTGAATAAATAGCGTTGTTCAAGCGGGTTTCTCATTTTTTACTTTCCTTTCATTTGAGCGACGAATTGGGGGTAACGATTTTGCACAGTGTAGATCAGTGTTATCTATCACTGGTACTGGAGCCCGTGATGTGGTTGATGATGCCAAGTGTGTGTTGTTGCTGCGCCTGTACGGCGTATGCACTGCTGGTAGCGCAAGGCATAGAGTGCTGAGGATTTCCTCAGATTGGAACCTGACGGCGATGATCTTCTGTCTACGAAAAGGTGCCTGCATCCGAGTTGAATGATTGGATCTTCAATAAAATCCGGTAGTGTCTTCTTGGCTAAAAAAGGAAGCATTTAAAGAGATTCTAAAGGTCAGGTATAGGCCATAGAGATAATATTTACTTAAAATTTGTTATTACTTAATGGTGGTGAAGCAAAACTGTTTTTGAACATTTCGGTTAGTAAGATAAAGGCTTAACTTATATGGTGGTGTTGAAATTTGTCGATCACTATAGAGCTTCCCTCGTGACGTGTGAGCTTAGTCCCAGCTTTTATTTACCCGCTCTGTGTGTTTGAGTGTCACAGCCCGAGTGCCAAACATGGACTTTCAAGATCTTAGTAGTCGGTACGCTCGGTTGCGTTTTCGTCAATCTCCGCCATTATGAATCGCAATTTGGCGGGAAGTTATTCGCAAGATGGATGCCTTCTTGGTGAAGCAGTCGAATGTTAGTAACAGCGGAGAACAGGGCCTTCTTTGAGACCAGCATTATTGTTTTCTTCTACCCGATTACTTCTATGGCAAAGCGCTCGAGTCCGTTTCGCCGCATCAAGAATAAAGAGCAAGCTCACGCTATTGCTGGCGTTAGTTTCATCATTGCTTTCTTGCATCTTATGAAGGCCCGCGTAGATTCCTTATAATCGGCGCCTACAATGTGGGTTTAAGGCTCATGCAGTAGTTAACCTATTTGCGCATTCAACCAAGCTTTAGGTGCAAGCTTCTGTGAAAAGTTCACTTCCCTTCCTTGCTGTTGACATGCGAGGGAGTAATAATTCTACTGTATTTCACAGAGAGCTGCCACAAATAAGTGATTGCGCGTTGTCTCTTTAATTGTCTGTGGTGTCGCGTCTATACTGGACTGGTTTTTTCACGAAAGATTTAAACGAATGCCAAATTTGCTTGTATGCTTTTTATCTGATTGCGATTTTCAGATGATTAAAATGATTATGTTGTGGATCTGGGCCTTTTTATAACACTGCTGAAAAATTATTATATTAGTTATTTTAGTATTAGTTATTAATTATTATATTAAATTATTATAAAGTTAAGTAAAATTTAATAATATTATATTAAATAAAAATATTATATTATATAAAAATATTATATAAAATATATATAATATATATATGTAAATATATATGATATATGTGTATAATATTATATAAAATGAAATAATATTATTTTTAACTTTTAATTGCATCAGCATTCCCGTAGCTCCATTATTCGAAGAATTAAAAAAAAAAAGCACATATTTATCTCTCTTCTTTCAAATGTCATTACTTAAAATTCGATTGAGCTGTTTTTGTATACGCAAGCATTTCAAGTACCAGCCTTCTCCTCACAAGGACCTACGTGCGTTTCGTGTCATTTCCCTAAGTATGAAATTACTTGTGTCGAATTGCAATTATCTCTCTTCAGGTCACGGAGCGCTCGGGCATCCGAAGGTCTTCATAAATGTGGTAAGAGTAGAGTTTCGGCTAGGTTTGTCCTTGCGCAGTGTCACTAGGCCTAGATGTTTGTGAGAGTTCGTGTTATGAGCTATACCTAGCTCTATTTCGTTATCTTTCGCATGGCAAAGCGGAATTCGTTTGTAGACTTGTTTGCGTAGCATTGCGAATGTGCAGTGCTCCCGGTGGTGTTTAATCGACGTTGAATCTCCTAGGAAAAAGTCCTGATCTGTAGCACTTTCCTCTGCTATGATGACGATGGGCGTTGTTGGAGGGATATCGGCGTCGCTAGGAAGCGTCATTTGGTTTCTGTGAGAGTGAAGTCGACTCTTTGCATCCCACGAGTCTTAAGCTACTGTTTAGCTAGGAATTTTCCGGGTGGTTTGAAACGCCGGACAAGCTAGGGCGCTTTTCTGAATGTGTACTCTCTCTCTCTCGCTCTCTCTCCCTCTCACTCAATCTCTCTCTCCCTCTCTCTCTCTCTCACACACACACACACGCACACATCCAGCATGGATGTGACATGGAGATTTCTTTGCTTGACTTGCTAGGTACTCGTACATGACGCTTCTCTGCGGAGAATCATTTGCTTACTAATAGCGTATACAATTTAGGGATTTACTTGTAGGCGTGGGGTTTGTGAGTGCTGATTTCTTTTCAACGGATTTGTGGTGCCCCCCCCCCCCTTGCTCTACTTGTCTAGCTAGTCCCCTTGGCTAGCCCTGTGAGATTATTTCCTGTAAATAAGTGTTCCTTTGGGTGCCTCGCCATACGATTTGCGCGTCGACTTGGTTTGTGCCGCGTGTTCAGGACGATGCCAGACGCGAGAAACTCCTCAGGGTTACCTTAGTGTTCAGACACGTGAACTACGGTGCTGCTCTTTGAGGACGAAACTCCAGCCCGCTTTGAGTTGACTTCGTTGGCTACCCCGACTTGTCGGAGATTTGCAGGTCAGGAAATCTTTGCTAATGGTCGTAAGTGATACGCGCAATACGGCATATAGAAACGTGTTCAAGCCTTGAGAGGGATCCTGCTACGCTACGTAGAGGAACCCTGCTAAGCTACGAAGAGGGACCCTACTAAGCTACGGAGAGGGACCCTGGTAAAGGTCAGAATTGAAGCCGTTCGCCTTTCGTTGTAGCAGCGGTGGATACCGCGCTGTAGTACATCTTGAATGTTGTCTGCCTGTAAAATTAAGTCGCGATGAGTGGGTTGATTTCTGGTCTAACGCGAAGAGGCTTGACTTTCGTTGCAATTCTTGTATACTTGTATTGCATATTGTATATACTTATATTGCAATTCTTGTATTCTTGTATATGCAAGCGGCATTGGTTTATTGCGCGAGGTTCTATCCTTACTTTTATGTAGGTTTATCAACTTTTCTTTGTTGATAAGCTGCGCCTGTAATCAGTGATGTTTCATGGTGTTTGGCTATTGTCCACTTGTGCATATGTTATTCTGGTATGTCCGAACTCTTAGTCATGATAAAACGTACCCCGGTAAAAATCATAGCCAAGATGTTTAAAGATTCACTTCACATCATATCAGTTTGCCGAGCAAAGCTTCAAGTTTTTGCGTGTGGTGTTGATAGTTGACTCTTCGGAAAAGGCTCATGTTATCTATATTGCGCCCTTTTGTTAGATTTGTTCACGGTTGGTTCGGCAAGCGTAAGGTTTCGTTTTAGCCATTAGACTGGCACGAGTGCTTTCCTCATCTTTCAGGATCAACCGGGAGCGCACGCGTGCGGATACTGTGGAGCTCGCTTTATAAAGAAAACTCACGGTCATTGATGAACAGTCTGTACTTGCTGCCTGGTTACATGCTATATGGTAGCCTTTGTATCGTATAACATTTAGTCATTATCCATTGTAAAGCTGAACTGCAATGTGTGCTGTAAAATTGTGTGAGACCCAGTTCTGTGTTCTCTCTCTTTGCGTAGCCGCTTTCCAGGAACTTTCCAGTATTTTTTTGCCACGTGCCAAGGCGTACGCGTATGAAGAGGAGTCGTTTGGATATTAAAAGCCAGATTGCGAGTTCGTGCTTCTTTTTTAGCCATGGCAAGGCGGACGTTTGATAGCTGTTTCATGGATTCCTCCAGGCGTTGGGCAAATACGAGCTCTACCCTGGGGTCGTATGTAAATATTCAGTGACCAGGGTTTTATCCTTACCTATAGATCGTTAAAAGCGATAAGGATAATCGCATAGCTTCTGTATGAACTAAGCAGTTAGAGTTGTAACATCCTCATTCAGTTGCCGGTCCCGTAACGCTGTTGGAGACTGCTCTCCACACTCCCTTAACTGGACACTCGTGTCAACCTCAAAGCTGATTTCAAGTTTCTAAGAGCATAGCGTTACTGAAGAGATGGTGGCTCGTGTGTGCGTGCGCGCGCGCGCGATTATGGATAAGGATAGCTCTCGATATGCTGTTGCTGTACCTAGTATTTATATGTGGCGCCGTCGTCAGAAAACGTCTCGAATATTGAAAATTCACAGCGCTTCGAGAAAAGCAAGCAAGGGACATGTTAATTCCCTATTTCAGCTGTTTCTGACATTTGTATCACACTATTGGTTATTTGAACATGAATGAAGAAAAATTCAAATATTTCTCGAGAAGACTTTGGAGTAAACTGCTATCATCATGCACGAGTGAACCGCTTTGCTCGCTTTATCACACGCCCGTACGCCAAACCTTCTTTGACGCTTTGGACTCGATGGAACAAAGCGCTAAATGCCAAACAAGAAACAGGCTTGATAAAAGAATGGGTCCAGCTCTGCCAAGCAAATGAGCTGCTCTGCTTACAGTAATTTCACGGCTGCGTAGACGGCTACGTAGAGTGTCCAAGTGACAATTTCAGCTCTTTTTTTTTTTACCATGTTTACAAATAAATGAATCGTAAATATCGAGAATAAGGAAAACGTGAAATTATAAGGAAAAAAGAAAAAGAAAGAAATACGTATACTGAGCGAATGCAGCTGGTGTCAAAGTCTTGATAGTGTCACCCGGTCGTCTTGTATTATAGACGCGTACTACGTTGAGCTGACATCGAAACTATAAGACTGTCTCTATCGTCTTTTATATTCTACAGTTATGCCGGTATAATATATGACCGACAGAGGTTCGTG
>QQSS02229246.1:0-10351 GCA_003687565.2 Craspedacusta sowerbii | reverse complement strand
GAAACTTCAGCAACACGCGATAAGAATAATATCGTTCTCTGATTTTCAAGAGCCAACGTCTGCACTCTTTTCACAATCAAAAATACTAAAACTCGAAGATGTCATTCAGCTTAAACTTTGCCTCTTGATGCATGAGTGGCACAATAAAAATATTCCAAAGTGTCTCCGTCAATGTTATAAATATGGCGCGCTTACTTTCAAAACTCGTATGAAGATATGGTCAAAACTTATAATACCATCAAGAAGAACAGAAAAACATGGAACGGAACTAAAAGCATTAAGTTCCAAGGTGCATCTCTATATAACCGCCTTTCCGAGATTAATATTAAGTTCACTACTTCCAAAGCGACCTTCCAAAAAGAAATGAAAACTATATTCTTGGCTAACTATGCACAGTGTGCGTTTTGATTAAATTATTATTATTTTTATTATTATTATTTTTTATTTATAGACTTGATGTGCGCATTATTTTGCGATACGGTTGTATATTAGATGACCTTTACGACTATTCCCTCTATTTAAATGTCTGCTAAGGGATTATCGAGTTGAATTTATTTAGATCACATTTGTTATCTCGGTTCTTCTAAGTTATTTACTTATTCATTATCTTGCATTATTTTGACTTGCACGCAATTTGCCGATATATTTGTATTATATGAAGCTGCTTACTACAGGGTGCGAGTTCGTATTAAACTTTAGTTCCGATATTTGTGACTAAAAGACGTTCGCTTTTTTCCGCGAATGACGCTAGCGTTCGGCGTATTGCACTCGGGACGGTAGCCATCTTTCCATTGAGTATAGTGAGTATACTAAGCAATACTTCGCACTAGATAACGTTAGCTAGGACTTCATGAGGTCGCATTGATGACATTAATGATTAGGTGTTTGATTTTTAGTAGGATTCAAAGTAGTTTGCTCGGAGGTACTTGTTTCTTCGGTTTGCTTCATGACTGTTGTTTGTTTTTTCTTCCTTCCCTTTCTTTCGGTATTTAAGTACTTGTAATCAATAGCGCATCTTATACTGAAATGTTTACGCTTATACCAAGGTGACATCCTCGATCCGATTAGCTGCGGCTATGTGGGATGTCCCCTTCTCCAAGAAACGTTAAGTTTGGAAAGTATTGGTTTTCATTTTGACACGCAAGGACACTAGCTTTATTATTATATTTAGACCTTCGGAACGCTGGAGGTTTGTCCTGTACTGTACGTTTCTGGAGAGAATATATATATATACGCTATGATCGACTGACCATTCTTGTTGGTAATTTTGCCTCCTTTTGTAACTGAATATGATGAAGTGTCAGGGTTTTGACTATATTCGATGATAATGGCAAACTAGAGATGCTTAATTGCTACCATGCATTACGCGCAAATAGAGTACTGTGGTTTTCGCACATTCCACAGGGGGGCCTTGTTTGTTTTGTTGTCAACATGCCATGCACCCCATATATGTGTTCCCAGTCCAGTAGGTCTCACTTAGCTAGTTAGTTGCGGTAGTGCTTTCCTGAATAAGTGTGTTTCTGTCTTCCTTTTACTGATAAAGGTTTACTGCGTAACTTGACAAGGGCCACAACATCAGGTAAAGTGCCGACAAGGCTAAGAACCGACTTTGTTCATGTTTTTTGTTAAAGAACTTTCAGGCCTCATCATCTAGGCGTCGGATTGAGCAGTTGTAACCGGCAGAACGCTATCCAGCGATGCCTGCGGAAACAAACCTTGGCTTTGCGCTCCTTCAATCGTAATCATCTGACGTCACTGCTAGGTTTCGTCACGTCTGTGGCTTCGAGTGGCAGGGGGCTGAGCGAGGGTCTGCTGGCGACAGCCGTGCTCGTCAATCATTTAATGATGACTGTCTTAACGACAGCCGACATTGATTCCCGTGAATTTGTCAAGTTATTAATTGGCCTCTTCCGTAGAGGTCACACCGCAGGTCCCGAGACCTCGTCAATTAGTTAATGATTTGGCACGTCCCGTTCTCTCGGGAAACTTTCTCATCGATTGGTAAGCGCAGGCACCTTTGTATCGAGATGATTAGAGCTATCGGTAAAGAGCTTTTAAATTGGTAAGTACCTCTTGCTTGACAGGGAGGAAATGTTAATTGATCTTGTTGAGATATGGAGGAGTCCCAAAGTCCAAACAAGTCAATCAAATGAAAAGATATGAGATAAAGCTATCTAGGATGGCGCCTGTGGTTAACACAATGCCAATTCAATTGAGTCCCAACGCCCTCAAATCATGAGTCACGTCTTCCCGATGAACCTACCGCCGTGTTTTGCTTTATATTCGTGTCGGGTTGGGCCCCTGTTGTATCTTTCAATTGCATTATGTGTATTACAAGCCTGTGATCAGCATTGCTGCTACTTGTTTGTGTGCTGTTATTATGAGTATATGCATTTGACTATGAAAGCCGTGCTTCAATCTTAGTCGGGTATCTGTTTTAAGTTAGCGAGCCATGCTTGTATCGCATAAAATCCGTACCCGATTCCCTGTGATCTTTCACCGCTAGTGAAATTCAATTAGAGTTCAGGTCAGGTGCCGGGCATGAAGTCCTACGAGTGCTCGTTTTTTTAATTTCTCACCGAAGTGGCTCCCTGCTTGTGCAATCATTGCTTAGGTGCGCAGTAGAAAGCTTTACTGCCACTTCCATTTCTAAATTCGGCTGGAAACTCTACTAGATTTTTAGTTTGGTAGTTTTGATACGAAATATAAATTCAATGTGGTTGAAGACTGGCTTGCTGTACTTCATGCTGCGGTCAGCCTTCACACTTGACGCACACTCGCCGGGCACAAACGAACGCGCCACGCGATTTGGAACTGATAAGGCTGGCGATTAGAAAATTGTGGCCAATAAAGCCTGTATTCAATATATAGAATCGTGGGGCGTTTTTACCAGTTTTAGGTTCAAAAGACGATATATGATCAGGGTGATTGATGTCATTACACCTTGTTCGGCGAACATCCCATGAATACAAATCAACGACTGTACGATTTCGTGGTCTGTTTGAAGTGTCTCCTGGTAACAGCGGACAGTGCCATGACAAATTTACGATCGCCAGAGCATCCCATCGTTCGAGGCTGCCTTTGTGAGCAAAGCACGGATCAAACTTCCTCTCCTCAGATGCTCTCTCGATAACCAACGACTGGCTTTACTCGCTGTTTTTGGCGATAAATGTATAAAATCAAACCTAAGGCTCAGCAGATGCACACGCCCTAAAAGTCATGCTTGGTTGCTCTTTCTCTACGTCTTTATAGCTACCATTTTAGATGATAACCACCATGTTGATATAAAAACCTCGTCGCGAGTCTCCACCCGGCCGCACAGCTTTATGACGGGCTTGTCAGGGCGAAGCGTTAGGGTTTCGATTTCGATAATGACGTGAGGAAAAACGGTAAGGGCAATTTGTCAGGAAAAGCAGAAGTCTTTTCTTTTCGAAGGCACTCTTTAGCTTTTCATGGCAGACCAAAGTCGTGCTTGGAGAAGGCAATACAAAATGCGCCGCTTAGAGTAAGCCAATAAGTTTTCCCTATATTGAGGTTGGAGGTGTCTTATTTTTAGTGTTGAGCTTATCCACGACAAGAGCTTACTGGTTATGTCATGGAAAAGAAGATTCTCTTGGTATAAGTTGTCAAAGATGGATGGCCTCACCACGAATGGGATTTATGCTATCTTAAAGAGATGTTAATCTTGCCAGTGGTAGGACGGTAGTGTGTGAAATTATCTGTGATCGTCCACGTTCATCACGTGAATATCGGAGTTAGGCTTGTGTAAAAATTTACACTGCAAGGGCCCGTGTATCTTTATTGTATGCACATCATAGCCTTTCTGAACTACAAAAGCGAGCACGACAAGGCTTTGGCTCCTCAGTTTAATTGCCCAATGTTAGAATGAGTCCACACTTCAAATATTATAGCTCAAAAGCAAACCTAGATATATGTTATCTAATATGCATTAACGACGGCAACTTCCTAGCAAGATCTAATTCCATGAAGAATGCCACATAGCTTTTTTATTCGAGCTTTAGCATTCGTTATAAGAAAAACTTCAGAATTGGCCCTTTTCGGACCACAATCTAGTTAGCCATAAATGCTCCATCGCTAATAATACCAATTAAAACAATATCATAAAAACATATCAGTGATAAAGTTTCTTATGCTACGACAGCTGAATCAGCGACAGAAAGTAATAATATTGACAAGTATGTTCACCACCTGAAGACTAGGATTAGACTCCAAATGGCTCTGCATTGCGATATCCTGTCATAATAACAGAAACATTCTCAGCCTTCAAGAGCACATCACTGTCATTAATGGGTCTATTCCCTGGCCAAAATCTTTCCCTGCTAGCACTTTCATGTCTTCTGGGAGCTGATGTGGGTTGCAGATGAATCCCCCCGTTTGATTGCTTAGTGGCTGCTGCAGTTGTTGCCAAGATGTGCAACTATGTTGGTGACTTGATCTGAAATAAACTGTCTGAATTAAGCTTTGATCGTGGCAACCGTCCAGACTTTCGAGAACTGCAAATAATGCGTACTTAGTCAAGATTGCAGCACTAACTAATCTAACACACTGATACATCAACTGGTAACAAAGAAAAATTGATTGGTGGCAGAGGGAATTTTGTTGTTTTCTAAATCATTGTAAATCTTTGATGCATGGCAATTAAATCTGACAAGTATCTGGACCCTGTAATTAATGTGATTGCCCCATATCATGTTTGGCAAATGACCAATCAAAGTTCTAGATCGTGCAGGCCAATCAAAGTTCTAGATCGTGCAGGTCATTTTTATGAGCATGGGTTTCAAAGAAATCGTTTTATTCATAAGAAAGTTTTGTGCTGGCACAGAGAGACACATAATCAATAATAATAAGTAGCTCATTTTTTTTTTCAAAACATGATTGAGCAAGGACAAAACAAGGCAGATTTCGGCGAATCTCAGCAGCTTTGCCAATAGCAATCTTTCCACTATTTCTTGACTTCATTATAACCCCATCATTCCGCTACACTTAATTACGATGTCTCTGCGATCAGACCCCTTCCGATTGGTCGGCGAGCATCGAAGTTCGCCGGCCCCTCGACACCCCATAAAAAAACTCCGTACCAAAAAACTGCGTTTTAGAAATATGTTATTTTGATGATTTATAAACACATGACATGTTTACTCGTGCAAATGATTTTCAAATCAACTAATGACAGACAGCAAGTAGCACGGTCAAATAAAATGAAACCAGGATAATAGCGGGAGTATTCCCAACTTTTCACGGCCACCTACCACAGCGCGAAGTTACTTTGCGGCGCCCGTCATCAAGGAGGCAAATTTTCTGTCGCGCCTGAAAAGATAACTTACCTTACGGTTATTATGATTTTGGGAATAGCAGCCGAAATTTCGTCCCAGCAAAAGATTTTCTAACGATCTTTTCTGCTGAGTTTGTGGAGCCAATAAGAAGGTAATCGCGATTAATTGACAACAACCGATCACGGCAATTAAAAGGGGTTCGCCGATTTCCCACGTAATTAACAACTTTTGTATCCTCAGTCTTTCAGCAACGGTGGCATGAACTACTTCTGTAATTGGCGAGGCGCCAGTTGAACGAAATGCATTGCCCACCTGGTATTATCCCTCAACGCACGCTAAACCCATCCGAACTCTAGGCTGCGGACTTTATTCCGAAAGATAGGACGATCGTATCGAAAACAACGAGCGAGATAAAGTTGTAAGATAAATGATCGAACGTCATGATACGTTTTTGCCACCGGATAATTCCACTTGCAACACCGCGACACCTTTTCAAGACGAATGCTAACTTTTCTGATTCAATCACATCGCCACGAAGGAACGCGATAAGACTGAGATAACGTAGGCGTGTCTTACTTGTAGCGGACGGTTTATTTCCAACAGACCTGATTTGCATCTTTGACGGCTGGTCCAACACGGCCCAAGGCGATGAGAAATCTTTCACGAAGAAACTGGTGATGTAACGTCACTGGACGAGATCAATTGGCTGACAAGCATGTACATGCAGGTGCTTTGGATGAACTTTTAAGACAACTTTTGCAACGCGGGCATTGGGACTGATGCGAGCATCCAAAACTTTTTTATGCATGTCAAGCCACCTGGCCTTCTTTACAAATAAAACATTGCCAATATCGATAGCACAATATCGCCAAACTTACTACTTCGGAACTTTGGACAAAATTAGTAGACAGATGGTATGATACTTGCTCACCAAGATTGGACTTGAACTCAAACTTGTACAGGCTAGCTTTGGGATTAAAATGTGGCCAATTTTGCAGCAAGCAGAGTCATATTCTGCGAACTGTGATTCAAGAATAACTATTGGCAATCCATTTCACCTTTGAGATAGGGGCTAGAGCACTGCCAACGATTCTGCCAGCGTATACGTCAGTGCCGCACGAAGGCAGGGCCTCCTGATAGTACGTAATTGGGGAAGATACTTATCGCAAGCGGGCGCCCCTGCAAGATCAGCACAAGCAACCCTTCCAACTGTGGTATGGTTGGCACGACAGAAAAGAAGAGATCTACATCAACCTAAAAATACTCCAATTGTCGTGCTACCATTTTAACTCCCTCGATGATTTGTTTCTCGATACCTTTTGACGCGATTGAGAATAAAGACGCGTGAAATTCTCCACCGAACTATTCACTAAGCGCTGCCAACTTTATACGCAGAAAATAAAGTTCAGCAGAATTTTACTTCTGTCCAGCAAAAATTCAACAGCATAATACGCAATCAATGTGTTCCTCTCTTATAACACTTCATAGATTTCTAACCTTGTTCATAGGCTTCCAACATACAGCAAACAAAAAGCCGACTCACTCTAAAATATGCTACAAAATAGTTTTTAAGCTAGTTTACGTGTTTGCAAGGTCCGCGACTCAAACACCGACGACCCAAAACAAAACACAACGGCAACTAACAATCGTTCGGTTAGCAGAAAAGAAAATATTGGGAACGGCGATGCCCGGTAAAAAGATTATAGGGCTTTCTAAGGTTTTAACCCGCACAAAAATATTCTGGCACCAGATCGAGTGTTTGTATACGAGTCTAGCAGCATCCTAAGGAGATTTCAAAGGCCTGTTACAAACTCTTAGTCGTAGAAAGATAAACAGCGGATTCAATAATGAAATACTCCGTGAGGAGGATAAAGGTGGCCTTGGAAGGTCACTGCTCCACCCGGCATACTTGGCAGACCACGACTGTATGGACTATAGCGCGTACCGGAGCCATACGGTAAGCCAGCAAGTCCGCTCCGGCTTTTTCCTTCGATACTTCTGCATGGGCAAGCAAAGATCGAGCAGGCTGACGGAGACCCTGGCACCTGCACGGGCAAGTGCGAGCCGCAGTTCTGCTTTTGTTGCTGTGATGAAGTGTGCGATTTCAAGTGCCGGAAGAGCTCTTCCGAGCTAGAAAAGTTTTTGCCACAGTGCTTCCCCTCAGCCATCCAGTTGCAAACGAATCCCATACCGGCAGCGACATGCTTCGCGTATTCTGAAGTTCCTTGAGACGGTGGAATCGACGGGGAGCTTTCATACGTACACTGATGAATGAGAGCCGGATGTAAAAAGTTTTGCAGAGTTCCGTGAGCAAATCTCGCACAGTTCGTACAGCTTGGATCTCGGCAGACGATGGGTGGAGGGAGAGCCTTAAACGTCGAGTATACAGTGGGTGCTTGGTAGTGACCCTTGGCTTGCTCTCGGTTCTGCAAACACATTGAGCATGGACAGCTGGTTGACGGTGAGCTACGTCGGAGTGTAGGAATCGAATCCAAGTGACTTCTTGTCAATGAAGACGCGCAGTTTTTACATTCGCAGTCGTGGCAGACTTGCAAAGCAGGAGGTGGCAGCCCTGCCGGAAGTGGCCGCCCTGCCAAAAGTGGCGGCAGGGACGAAGCGTGACACTTCACGTTGGGAGGAAAGACCGCGGACTCTCTCGTATCTAAGAAGTTGCTTGCAAATCTCCGAAGGCTTTCCGAGTCAAGTGGAGGAAGATGAGGTGGCAGACTTTCTAGAAACATCGGATTTGGGTTGCTGCGCGAAGAGGTCGGACTTGACTTGGGTGCGATAACTGATGGCGAAGAGCGCATCACAGCAGACTTGGATTCTGCTTTGTAAGGCTTAAAGGAGGACTTCACTTGCTCATCGCCCTTCGGGGTCAGTGTTAGTGGCGCTGCGGGCACGACAGTAAAGACTGCTCCTTTCGGCTTCTCGTTCTCATTGCGTCCGATACTGCTGCACGTAGCGGCAAGCAGTGCCAAAGGCGATGTCTTTGAATCGCCGGTTGCCTAAAAGAAAGCGAGGCTTCATACAAGCATATCCTTGATAAATACAGAACGCCCAGGCAAAAGTTTTAAAATATTCACAGCGAGAATAATCAGCTGATAAGCGGACGTAAGGTGGCAGTTTCGATACATGTCGGTCGCAGAGTCTTGCAGAGGCTCGAGCTAGGTCAGCGTAAAACCAGCGAAAAAGGATCTCAAAATATATCATGTGTTAAAACTCCGTCCGTAGCGTGAAAGAAGCAAGCGCTCAAAAACCAAAAAAAAAAAAAAAAAGAAAAAAAAATTGTCTGCTATGAGATAATGACAGACAGCGTCGTGGTCAGCTTGTTTATCGTCGACGTGCGCAAGCGGTCGCACACCAGACGAAAAATAAAATACACAATAAAAAAGTAGTATCCGCACGGACGAAAGGAGGATTAAACAAACTTGTTGTGACGATATATGGCCTATAAGGATCATCAAAAGTTCTTGAAGTACCCGCAAATACGTGCAACCGTCAAAAGTGAAATCGAGCGTCTGCCAACAAGGCATATTTGCCTACAAAAAATAAACCCAACTCCAACAAACTTGCACTGATTGAAAGGGCGGCTAGTGTTAACTGCGCAGACTGCGGAACCTGAAATATACACTACGGTTTGTAGGCTTGAAGAAAAACAGACCAAGAATGTCAACAAGAACATTTCGGCTCACCGGAAGATGCGCCGTCTGGAGGTAGTCGCAGTGCAGCTGAGGCAAACGCTGCGCGAGCATGGCATAAAATTGTTCTTGTAGAAGGTCCTGTTCCGCAAAACCCCAACTCAAAATCGACTCCCAAACGTCTACTGATCTACTCGCGAACCAACAAACTGAACTAGTGGTTCGTCGCCAAACCATATGACGGCCCGAGATGAAATGATCAGAAGCACCGCCGGAGACAAAGCGACACAATCGCAAGCGCCATCTCGAGTTTACTGTCAATTACTTGCATCGCCTATGCGATACCGATAACCAATCAGCTTGCATTTTTCAAGCGGCTCACCTTGGTGATTGGCTGAAAGTAACAATAAGCTATGTATAATCATGAATATAGCGCGCTCTATATAATTTACACCCCAACGAGCAATTGAGGGAAAGGGTAATAATTAACTTTCGCGTCGCCACTCTTCCTCGCTCTAGACGGACGAATAGCAAGTGATTGACGTGCATGTCAATCATATGGCAAGCGGAGCGACCGCACGGGAGAGGGGGGGGGGGAACTGGCTGTAGCTTTGTTCGCAATTCCAGCTCAGGCGAAACGGTGTATTGGCGTTGTTTATCACAGCGTTTTGATGGTATGTTGCTGTGATCGATGCTATAAGAATAGATTTATTGCAGCGGCAGAAGCCTTATTGATCCAGCTTTGTGTTTGGCTTGGTCTTCTAGGACTCAACAATACATTCATCCAAGGTCAGCCCAAGGCATCAAACGTTAAGTTGTCATTGGACCTTGGTCTAGCTATCATTAGGAAGTAGATGCGTTCCGACGTAAGGAACGGTACTTAGTGACGCGAGAGCTCAACCGGACGAAGCGGTACGCAAAGCAAGCAGGACGAAATAAAATACGAAATTGAAGTTGTTCACGGGTTAACATATAAGACCTGAGTCTCACACATGGGGCGCTACCGTGAAAAATAAACACAAGCTAAGATCAGAGGTACAGTAAATGAGGAAGATGCTGATATTCATAGGATTTCCCTTGCCCACAAAAGGACGGTTTCGTAACTGCAGAACTTTTGTCTCAAAGTGACGAAGAAAGCTTACTAAATCAAGAAAAGTAGGCGAAGGAAAAAGAAAGAAGGGTTGCTGAATGAGAAAAGCAAATTTCAATGATGGATATGACGGCTAATAAACATGGTAATGCTGACAAAATTTAATCGACTTCTAGTTGTGTGTAAGGGTGAAGTCAGGCATCTGGGAAAACCATTGTCTTCACAGTCATTGTCTTGAGAGAAGTAGATGAACTACTACTACTACTACTACTACTACTACTACTACTACTACTACTACTACTACTACTACTACTACTACTACTACT
>QQSS02229235.1:0-10351 GCA_003687565.2 Craspedacusta sowerbii | reverse complement strand
TATGTATGTATGTATGTATGTATGTATTTATGTATGTATGTATGTATGTATGTATGTATGTATGTATGTATGTATGTGTGTAGCTATGTATGTAAGTATGTATGTATCTATGTATCTATATATCTATGTATTTATGCGGTTTTTTTCCTATGATTTAGACCAGGAGATGTGCACGAATCCGCGAAACGTGGTGCGACCAATAATCGCCTTGCTGCCGGCCTGGTGGCGATTTTTGCAGTGTGTTCGGCGCTTTCGCGATTCCAAGCAGGCCTGGCCCCATCTTGTGAACGCTGGGAAGTATTCCACGTCCATGTTCGTCACTCTCTTCTCGACTCTGGCTTCCGTGAAGAAAAGTATGGCATAAGTTTCATGCCTTGTCTTCTTCGTATTTGTGATTCGCTGTTGGTACTTTTGTATGGTAGGCCTACATTTATGAATTTTGCCCACCTTTCATAACGCTATCTCTTAGAATGTGTGGCTGATAGATAAATGGATGGATAGATGGTTAGGTGGGCTTGAATGGACGGATGGTGGGGCGAATAGTTGGATGGAGGGATGGATGGATAGGAGGAGAGTTAGACTAATCTGGACGGTTAGTTAGGCTCTTTAATTGAATTGGTGGATGGATGCATGGATGGATGGATTGATAGATGGCTAGATGGATAGATGGATAAAGATGAATGCTTGAATTGAATGATGGATTTACGAACGGAAGCAGGGTTTTTAGGTGCGCTTTTGGTTGGGTTTTGGATTGACTAAGTCTGTGGAATGCTGTCTCTCCTTTGCTGGCTCTTTTAGTTGCGAATTCTTTCACTCAAATTGCGTCTTCGTTTGAAGCGTTTTTGGAATCATCATGAATGGGCGACTTAGCGTGATCGCTTGATGGCGCTGAAATTATGACCTAGCATTAACTCAAAATAAACGATCTGTTGCCTGTCAGGTGATGGAGAGGTTTCTACCGCTCTCTTTTGGATATGGGTCACATCCCTTCTGGTGGGAACGTTCTACACGCTCTACTGGGATATAAGAATGGACTGGGGTCTCATGTCTAAGGAAAGCTGGAAGTCCGGGGAGAATTTTCTTTTGCGCGAGCAGATTGTTTATGATTACAAGGTAAGATTGGTCTTGCTTTCTTCGCGTATTGGGAGATAGTTCAAGGTCAGGGCTTAGGCTCGGGTTCACCTCTCGATGATGCCGAGCAAGTGCAGATTGTGGTTTTGCGTTAAAGACAAGCTCCACGTGCGATTTCTCGGTGCGTTGATATTTCAGCATGCCGCGGAACTTGGGCAAGTGACTCTCACATTCATAAATTCACTCGTGCCAAAGTCATGCATGTATGCTTGCGCTCATAAGATTGCTACAAGCGTGTGCTCTTATATAGATACGAGATCCTACTTATTTCCCATGAAAAAGCTTATGCGTCATATTTTTGTAGGCATACTACTACGTTGCAATGTGTACTGATGTTCTACTCCGATTCATGTGGACTTTGACGGTTTCGATCGGCAATGCTGGCTTTCTACACCACGAGTTCTTTACTCTTTTTCTGGCCACTGTTGAGATTTTCAGGTAAGCTCTTCGTCTCCGCCTGCCTGACTAAACTCAGAAGACGGGGTAAATATTTATGTAAGCGTTATTTTTATCGGGGGGTTTAGTGTTTCGTTTTGATTGTTTTTGGCTTTTGCAATGACTCCTTTACAATAATGCACAATTGATAGACTCCATGTGGTAGGATTTTGTATTATGACTTCCTCTGAATGAATCCTTCCTTTGCTTATTCAAAAATTGGGTCTTTTAAATTTAGTTTCTTGAGGGTATTTTTTTCAGGCGTTTTGTATGGAACTTCTTTCGGCTGGAAAACGAGCATTTGAACAACTGCGGCCAGTACCGGGCCGTGCGCGACATAAACATCAAGCCAATCCACCGCGAGACCAAGGAAGAGTTGTCACTTGAACAACTAATGGACATGGAAGATGGTCCTTTGCCCAAGGGTAAGATTGCCAAGAACATCCTTACTGCTAGTACAGACTCGAACACTCCCTTGCTTTCGGAGCCGTCCATTAACTACCGGACTTTGGGGAGACCTTATTCAGAGCCGATCATTACAGTTGCTAAGCTATGATGAAGACAGTGATGGCGGATTCATTGGTTTGCTGGCTAGTCAGTTGGCCTTTGTTTGAGGTGGTTGAGTTTTTAGCTTTTGTAAATGTAGATCTTATAAAAACGGAGCTGGTAGATGTGCAGATCTTTTTAGCAGCGGAACTTTTATTATTCTGAAACAATCCATTAACCGCTGTACCAACATTCTTGCATACAAAGTACCGTCAGGTAATGTGGGATTGTCGGATAGCGCTCGTGGGCTACCCTTTGTGCCGGAAATGCGCGATCCCTCGATGACCGACGAGTGTTTGGGAGATTAGTCATGGCTCGTTTATTTCGGCGCGATCTTTTGTTTCGAAGGGCAGTTTCCAGTTCATAAATTTTCTTTTTCTGGCATTTCTATACAGATTCATGTTCTAGTCTTTCCGCTTTTGCCTCCGCCTCCAAGCAGGGACGCCTTAGCGTGTTGGGACTTCCATTTGACTATATCTTTCACTGCAGATGGTTATCACGCAAGGGGTTTGAATATTTGTTGGTATCGTTTTATACATATGATGCGCCACAGAATGTTTGCTTGAGTGTGGCTCAAGCCTAAAATGTGCCCCGCCATTGAAAGTCGGATACCTGAGTGATTTCTGACGCGTCGAAAGGTGCACGGAGAACGTACCCTATTTATATCGCGATAATGATATTTGGAGTACAATATCGTCTTCTTGATCTGTGGGACTCGCTTTGATTGACTTATTTTCGTCACATTCGCAAATGCCGGCCGGTTTTGAAATGTTCTGCAGCTTAATTTCCCTTCGATGTTAAAAATATAGCTAGTGGAGTTCAAGCCCCTGACCTTTTCTTCCCTACTTATTTAGCAGGCGCTGGTTTTAATGCTTTTATTACACGTCTATATGCTAGTGCCCGCAACATTACCCACTTTAATGTTGGACGTTCCGGTTCTTCGTCAACTGAAACGTTGTATCCGTCTTAGACAGAGTCGACTTCCATTAACTGCAGATGTATATGACAGGCTTGAAAATAGGTACGTCGATTTTTTTGTTTTGTTCAATGCTGAAATAGTGATAAGTCTTTAAACTAAAAGAAGTTCATGAGCGAAAGAGCGTCGGCCTGCTAAGCAGAATTTCTAGATGAATCCTATCTCGAAGGCCTCTGCTTTCGGTAACAAGTTAACCACAGTCTATTTTCCAATCCTTTGGACACGAGCGATGCTGAATGTGGAGTGACTGGCTTGTCTTGCGGCATTTGCTTTCTTTGGTTTCCCTTGCAAACTTAAAACTATGAACAGCGCACTGCACGTGCTTCACAAAAGTTTCAACGATTTTTTTTAATGTTTCGGTTGCCCAGCAAAGCAGGCTTGGCTCGTAATGTAAGTTGCAAGATTGGTAGCAGCGTCAAGTGTTCGAAGTAATGTGGTGTGACGCAGCCATAAACTGGATTCATTTGTGGTGAATTGTTGCTGGTAAGTGTGTATGTGTATCTGTGTATATAAGTAATGGCTTATGTCGTTTCAAGATACAATCAACGCGCGATACCACAATGTTGATACTCGTCGGGCAGAATTATTCGATGAGATCCTATATCGTGTTTACCCTTGGCTTCACGATTGTTGTCAGGTGGTGGCCAGCGCGACGAGGGTCAAATCAGTAATCAGTAGACTTGGTGTGACCATCGCTACCCCGTCCGACCATCCCTCCCAAAATGCAGTCGCAAACAAATGCGTCATCACCAAAAATACGTATCTGAGATAATAAAACCCTTTCACTTACTTAATCCCATAAAATCCCCTTGTTCAGCGATTTTATCTATTGCCTATTTTAGCCACCATGCATTAAAAGCCTTATTCTTAGCTCGTCTTGCTTTCGCATTCCAATCACTGATGGTTGAAATTGCAGCCCAGTTCATTCTCATGAAGTTCGAGCATGTGGTTTTGTTTGAGGCTTTTCCCTTGCATTCGTTCAACTTCAGTCGAAATGGTTGAGTGGCATGCTCAGTTTTGAATTCATTTAGCAAGCCCCATATGAATTCGGTCCAAGTATATTCATGCGGGCACTTGAACGGTGTGTTATTCTTTGCAGCCCTGATAGAAGAGGTAAATCTTTTTTGCTGTTTCCTTGTTCTTGTTGTTGTCAGTGTCCTTCGCATGCGCTTTCTTCACCGCTTACTTGAGCTTCGGGCTATTGATCAGGTTGATGTGATATGGTTCGTAGAACGGTACCAACACGTATGAAACACGTTTGTTCGCCTTGTAGAAGGTAGTAGCTGCCTCGTATATGTATCGTGCACTTGAACCACACCTACTGAGTGGTCAGTACGGCTGCTACTCAGGCTCGCTGCTTATAGCTGCTCTTATGGAGAATTCCGCATATTTAAGCTTTAAGAAACACTGGCTAATTATTTCAGGCAAGTTACTCAACAAGTAAATTGCCTTTCAGGGTTTCTTTCGTAATTTTATTTTAACTATTCGGCGTGTAAGATTACTGTTTCAAATCAGAGCACATTGTTGTTTTTTTTATTTGAGCACGAAACGAGATTTCGGGCAGGCTCATGCGGAAGTGTTGTGACATCTTCAGAGCAGGTGACAGGGTACGTGCCCCATCCAAATATCTGCTGGTGTAATGCTTACTACTTTGATTCAGTATTGGTTATTTTTGCTACTTGCTTACTACTATGCTAAATATTCTGGCAATCAGCCCACGCCGTTTCCATTGGCCAAAATGGCACATTGCCCCGCAAAATCATTAATCGGCGAATCAACTCTCATCAATAGCTTACTCAACATTATTCCTCACATATCGGTACTGTGCGTACGCACTCCTCGCAAGTGTGTTAGTAACTCTCAGACTCACTAGAACTCGCTGCTGCTGCGGATCTGCGAATTGATGCTAGTGCCGGCGCGAGAACAAGTTTGAGGAATTAAATTCAAACCGTTCAAAGGGTGGAGATATTATATACTCGATGAAAGTGTGAATTGTCATAGTAAGTATCTGGGGGGCTGAGGCAATCACCTTGTAGAACACCTTTACAAACCGGAATAAAGTGTGTTAGATACAAGTTCGTTGCAACCGCAGTTCCGAAATCTGCATAAAGATCGCAAATTATCGATCCAACTTCCTTAGGCATGCTATGGCGGTCAAAAATAGGGTCGATTAAACGGTGGTGCACTTTGCAACATGAATTTTGAAGATCCAGCAAACCGATGAGGACACTTACCTACTTAAGTTTTGCATGGCTGATTATATACGATATGTTGAAAATCTCCGCTCATGCCCCAAATAAACCCTGTTTGAACGTAGCTCTCTGCGTATTGTTTTTCAATCAGGAAGGAGTACATGCGATTCCGTAGAAGCCACGTGAATATTTTCAGGGTAACTGTTTCGAGGATGACTGGTCGAAAGTTTTCTGGATTTGAGACGTTCCCTTGCTTATGCAGAAGAGTTGTAACTGCCTTACGCCATGCCGTTTGAATAAGCTTCGACAAGCACACTGCAGCGCAGATAGGAGTGATGCTACTGCGTAGGTACAGGCAACGCTTGAAAACAACTTCCGATATTTGGTCTAAAGGGCATAGACAACCGGAAGATTTCATCTTGTCAAATATCTTGCAAATTTCTTTATACAAGTACGTGGCTTCTGTGTGGAGTCTGAAGATTGAAGATTCAATATATTTTTACCCATAAAGATAGATACATTCGCAGAGTAAATCAGAAAATTACAAACATCTACATGGGAGGGGAAGCTCCTCGTAGCAATGCTAATTGAGGAGCTCACCCAGACTTTCTTGCGAAACGTATTATAAACAAACAAACGAATAATAAGACCAACTCGTGCGTATAACATCCGTATTCATGTAAATCAGTGCACAGTGGAAATTTTTAGATTCAAGTGAAGATTGACGCGGCTAAATGTGGGTCAACCAAGTGCTAATCCCTTCGCACTTTGGTATGAGGGTACGCTGTTTTAATAGTAATGTTTCACAAACGCGCACCAAACAATAGCAAACATATCAATTGCTCTGAAGTCGGGGAATATTTGGCTGTACGAAAAGTGTGTACATGTTGCTTGAATTGTTTTTTGCTTATTTTGAGGTCTATGTTCATGTTGAGCAGATCTTTAAGCAAGTGCGAGTCGATAAATCTCATTGTGCTACTGCCGTACTTCACCGTCCGCGCCGTTCGCGAGTTGAGAATTGTACTGTTTAAATTCCTTGTAGGTCTTCGTTTTTCTTGCAAAGCAAATAGCATTCTCAAAGGCTGTGTTAGTTCTCCCTTGATCCAGTCATTCATAATTAAATGCCTACTTCGAGCGATCAGATCTTGTAATTATAATATATTTAGGTCTTTGAAAAGTGCCGTTGTTGGTTCGCGGAAATCAGAACAGTTTATAACTCTAATGGCTCGTTTTTGTATGCAAGCCTAGCGATTAAGATCTTGTCCGTTGGCGAATACCCAAACAAGGCATCCATACGACAGGTGGCTTTGAAAAAGACTGAAGTAAATGCTTCTAAGTGTTTTAATGCCAACGAAGTGCCGGACTTACGATATTACTCTCTTCGATTGTCACAAATCGCACGGTACGAGTACGGTAAGAGTAAAACCAGTCATTTACTGTAGCTCTTATCCCATAATGACTATGTTTTTGCAGTAGGATATTATTATGGACCGCATCGAAAGCTTTTACTTTTACGTACTTGTACGAAGTATCCAGGTATCCAGGCATCCAAGGTGAAACCGCAAAGCGGCTGTACGTAACACTATTACCGAAGGCTTTTAAGCTAAGTAATTCTCAAACTTATATATATAATAAATACTATATAAATAAGTAAAATAATATAAATAATACTACATATACTATTATATATATATATATATATATATATATATATATAACTATAATATTAAAAAGAATAATATAATACATAATATAAACAATAACATATGCCCTAATATATATATATATATATATATATATATATATATATATATATATATAGCAATAGATAACAATATCAATAACAATATTTTTTTGTAACTTCGTATATTTTTCAATTTTAAAATTACACGTTCTGTAGACTGCGGCAACACTCACTATTCTAGGCATGGTGACTGGGATGATGCCATCTTGGACATCGCATGGTTTAGTCAAACTTCACAGCCTGGCAGTGCACAAACACCATTTCACAGGCTTTATCGACTCCGACATATATATATATATATATATATATATATATATATATATATATATATATATATATGTGTGTGTATATATATATATATATATAATAACACAAATAATAGTAACATATTTAATAATAATAATAATAACAATAATTAATATGTAACCAGTTTTCTTTTTCAAATTAGATTTCACGCACCATACAAGATATGCATATATTCGCGTTGCAGTCGCTCCGGAGCAGCATGCTAGTCACTAGTAAAGCATGGAAAAGCGGATGCAAGGACAAGCTTACTACCACATGACCGCTTGGCGTGAATGATCTGGAATGTTCGTCAGAAATTTTTGATTTGGCAATATAACTAGACATACGTAAAATGAAGCACCGATCAGAAACCGAACTGTGTATTATAAGTCACTTTACTGTACATCTCATACTTATTTCTCTTATATATGTATATTTACTAATTCTCATAGTTTCAAGCTTAAAAATAAACGCTATAAATAATGATGCGCCACAATTACGATAAATAGAATCATATGTAATAATGAGGAGGGGCGTGTCCTGAAAGCATCTCCAGGATAGTATATAACCGGTAAAGTGGAAGATCCGTCTTCATTTACTGAGATATCATCCTGTTCTTGAAGCGCTTCTGAATATAAATCCGCCATTTTTATAGTGTCTTTAGACAACGTCCTCGGTGGCAAACACTGCGAGCAGAGCATAGAGCAGCAACTGGGGTTACACGCCGGGTAATCGTCTGTTTCGTCAACGTACGAACCGCGTTGGCCGTTCGTATTGTACCATTCAGATAACGCAGTGTAAGCAGTGTGTCCTTTAGAAAACATGAGAATGTTCTTACCAGAATGAAAAAAGGTAGAGCAACTCGCAGGTGTCAGTCTAGAAACAGCTGCGCACTGGTTAACCGATAGCACATTATGGTTTAAGATCTATTCTAACCTAGCAAACTGTACAAGCCAACCCAATACTCACAAAGCCTCTTCAGTTATTGTTAATCTTACAGATTCTATCTTCAGAAAAGCTTACATAAACAACAGCTCAACTACTAGCTATTATGTATGCTATAACATTATAAAAAATCAAACAGTGCAGACTACCATGTTCCCCTACCCCTAAGACATCTCTCGGAATTACGTCATTTAACTTAACTTGCCATGGCGTGCACTCACTAAAACGTTTTTATCGTGCATGGCCTTTCAACAGCAGTATTGTTGAACTTAATAATGGACAACGATGAGTATTAATCAACAACAGGTATGGTCCCAAAACAGAACTAAACACCATGGACACACGCACCTTCGATATTGTAGACATGACCGTCAGCATGGCCACACATTAGACCATCTACGCAGCTAGTTAGGAAGGTGTGTGTGTAGCAAGCTGGGGAGAAGATGCCCATCCTATCCTGCCTCAACAGCTAGAGTGAATAATAAGTAGCAATTGCAAAATACCAACAAGAAAAAACTTACAGGCGGAGGTTGATAAGACCACAAAAGTTACCCCCATTCAAACGCGACAAGCCTTATGCAATGTATTGACTCATCTATGGGAATATCCAGTACTGGATCATTTCAAGGCATGGATTTCGAACGAGGATTTAGTTTATGAGCACAATCACCCTTGAAAAAAAAAAACATACAGCTATTAGCAAACCGTCACAGCCCGCATTGTTGCCAAACTTATAAATCTTGAAACATAAACTCGGCCTACAATATCAACTCAAAAATGCAAATATGTTCAAAAACTTATAACTGCCCACAAACTATGACCAGCTATGACCATGTCTACAAATTTTTGCAATTTCTAAATATCATCGGTGAGCAGAAAAACTGAAACATCGCAGAATACCACAAGCCATAAACATACCCTGTAAATGGACCGAAATGTGTTGTTCCCAAACGCGGTGACGTAACTCAATTCCTGCGCGCTTTTAGGGGGCAAGGATATCATGTCGAATTCGGAGCTGATCATCCTTGTCATCTGGTAGTAATCCCAGCGTGACACCATGACGTAGAGAGGAGCAGATATGTATCCTGCCGCTACGACGACCAGAGGATGATAGAAAATCAGGCAGGATTTAAAAGGCTTTTAAAAGCAACAGCAAATACGATGCGCATACTGCTGCTTCTAAGTTACACGCTTCACACTTAGCAGGCAAGGTAAATGCAAAGGCGCGATCACATGAAGATGATCGTAAACTTGTCGTTTTTCAGACCGGAAAAGAGAAAGAAGAACACTTCCACAGCCGGATAGGATTAAAGATGGAGTATTTCTTTTTCTCACCTGGCGGCACAATCACAAACCACATGCGCGCACAGTCCCTCACACGTATACACTATCTACTACCATCACACATCCAGCCAAGCACAATCGCATACAAGATAAGTCGTTTTGATGCACCCTTCTTCGAATGATCACACACGCAAAAGGGACAGCGTGGCTAACAGTGCGTTTCCTTGCATACGCGAACTACTTGCAAATCATTAGATATAGCCACGGATCCATCCATACCAGGTTGGCCACGGATCCATCCATCGCTAGCTTGGCTTTACGGCAAAAAACTTCTAGTTTGGGTGGAGAAGGCAAGCGTAACGCAGCAGATAAAGTATGTCGCGCATACGTACAAAATATAGTGTCCATTACTACCAGAACACGGTTATTCGCGGTGGTGTGGGCTTCCCTATCACTATCTGCAGTTCTTCTGTACATATATCAGATAAGTATATATACATCTGCCGACATTCCTATGCACATTTATGGCAACAATTGCTATGAATTTGAATCATGTTTTATTTAGATGATTATAACCAACCTGGCTAACTGAATTCGTCTCGATCGACGAGAACTCCCTGGTTTATGGACGTCACTATCTTTCAAGGGTCCATTTTGGGACCAGCAGTATTATTAATACTCCCTCTCATTCAGCAGTGCCCAACATTGCCCAGATGACGCAGTAGTTAGTAGTAGCAGTAGTTGTAGTAGTAGTAGTAGTAGAAGTAGTAGTAGTAGTAGTAGTAGTAGTAGTAGTAGTAGTAGTAGTAGTAG
>QQSS02229224.1:0-10351 GCA_003687565.2 Craspedacusta sowerbii | reverse complement strand
ACTACTACTACTACTACTACTACTACTACTACTACTACTACTACTACTACTACTACTACTACTACTACTACTAACGTCTAGCTATTACTATTATTACTACTACTTCTACTAATTATACTTTTCGTGCTTCTGGAAATATTAATTCACTGCTGCTACTAATATTTCTGTGCCACTTAAGATTTCGAATTATTGTCCGTCGAGCTCATGAGGCACACGTGTAAAACGCGCTTAATTCGCGTCTGTTCCATTTTTAAAAATAGTTTGCGTCGTCTTTGGCATGACAGATGTTCGTCCGTTAGAAGTTCTTATTTGTGTCTTGGCAGGGCAAGGAGTTGACAAAAGACTTCTCCAATTCCCCACTGCATAGATTTAAGGTGAGTGTTCTAAGTTTATGCAAATAGCGAGGTTTTGGCTGTCGGCTTTTGCTTTTTGTATGTGCTTGCTTTGCCGATGAAATGCAGCGGGTATGAAGTCTTTTATTTATTACCGTTCAGAAACCCGGTTCCAAGAATTTCCAAAACATCTTCAGCCCTATTCGGACCCTTCATTTGTCTAACATACCGTAAGTGGGTGCCATTTTAAGAATGATGTGAAAACCTTGAAGTGTTTCGGAATTGGTTTTGAGAGCAGAAGTAATTTTTTTAGTTTTGATGGTTCGGTTTAGTCTTCATAGATGCCGACATCTGATGGTTGCTTCTCTTACTTGTTTCCTTGCTTTCCGGTCACTCTGGTTTTAAGTGTTGTAAATACTGGCTTTAAGTCTGGTAAAGACCAAACCTAGTCTTCACTCCGGAGCGCCTTGTCTTCAACTTTTCGTGCATTTTTAATTTTCTTTTTATTTTCATCTGCGTCCTTGTAGCGATTCGACGTCAGAAGGGGATCTTCGTGACCTGTTCAGCGAATATGGTTCTCTGTCCAACTTTCGGTTCTTTCCCAAAGACCGCCGTATGGCGCTTGTGCAGATGTCCTCTGTCGAGGAAGCTTTGGTTTGCCTGATGGTAATTCCATTCACTGTTATTTTCCAGTTGCAGCGGGTCCCTCCCGCCCTTTTGCGTAACCCCGAAAGCTTATTATGGCATAATTTCGTCTTAGTAAAATTCCTGGCAATATTCATTGAAATCGCAAAAGACATCGCGTTGTTCCAGTATACGATACTAGGATTATTCTGATCGTAATGTAAATAAACATGGCGAACTGGTTTTGCATCTTTTGTTCTGCGGTTTAATGCAGCTTTTGGAGTTGGAATAAGCAATCATTATATGCACGTATGTTTCTCCTGCTTTGTTTTAGAAATTGCATAACTTCAAACTTACGGATTCCAGTCATTTGCGCGTGTCATTTGCCAAGAGCGAAATGTAGCATTTGTCTTCGTACCTTTCTCCAGTTGTCGTCTTGTCAACATCTGGCATTATACCTGATCTTTCATCGTTATTTTGAGCATTGGGCACTTGGCTGAAAGTGGAATTGGTTGGAGATCTATCGGTGGAAAGTACAGGCGACAGCAGATGAGATATGGTGACTTGTGTCACGCAGTGGAAATTCTAGTCGCGTGTGCTAGACGTGCAGTGTGTTCGTGTGTGTAATGTGTGCTGGGTTCCATGCTCAAGCAAATAAATGCTGTCACAGATCCCCGCGATATGCCAAGCTTAATTTGTCTACGAATTCTTCTCCAAATCATAATAAATCGGCGTCGAGTCATTTTCGTTTTGCTGTTGTAGGCAACGCTGGTAATGCGCGATATGTAGCAGTTAGTCTGCGAACATTTTTTCTCCTCGTTTTGGGTTTCAGTATGTAGGCTCCTATTCGTTCCAGCGGATTCCACTGCTTGCCTTTTCTTTTGTATGTTTCGGAATTTGCACAAACACGTATCTTCGTTATGTTATTGGGCTTTGGTCCGACGCGCCGTGCTTAATATTCTTCGAGCCTGGCCTTGACCCGCTCAAGCCAGGCATTACATGCAGCACCAGCTTTTAATATGTAGAATAGCGGTCGAGATATATTTAAAGAAAAAGCAACGAGACGCATAATTGCAGGTGTTCTTTCTGTCAGCGTCTTCATTGTGTCTTAATGTACGCCTCATGTCTTCGCATATATGTTTGCCTTTTTTCCTGTCCACCGCTTCTTTTTAATTGAAATATCGAAAAAACTACCCACTCAATGGTCTGGTTGGGACGTATGTGTAGTCTGGCTTGTTGAAACTGTTGGATTGTTGATATTTATTTTGTCTCCGCTCAGAGAGTCGAACTGTACATAATACTTTCCTTGACAGGTCGAACGAGTTACTCAAAGATCTGGTCGGGACATGTGTGGAGTGTAGTCTGGCTTGTTGAGGCTGTTTGTTTTACTCTAGTTAGCAGTGGTCTGTTTGTTCTAATGCTCAGCAGGCCTGTCGCCTTATGCAATCCTTAACTAGCCACCCTTGCTTTTCTTTTCTCGTTTGCTGAACGGCAGACGCAAGGCAGTTGTAGGAAAATTCTGCATTCAGTTTTATAATCGACCCTTCCGTTGATCGGCTCAGTTGGTTAAGGTAGCACGCAATGGCGAAAGGGTCGCGACTGACACTAAGTTTACTGAACGCTCGAAACGCGGGCCATTTTTTCAGATAAGCATGCGGTGAAGTGGATTGCGTTCTACGTGAGAACCACGTGCACTGATTGCAAGGCCGAAAACCTCAGCTCGTCGAAGAACCGAACAGGATAATGCTGCAAGTGGACGAAAGAGTAAGGGTACAGCTTCAGTGGCAATTTTAAAGAAGAAACATGTCGACTGCTCGAGCAGACGCGAGAGGTAAAGGGTGGAACAGACAAAGATGCGGACTAGAATGCTGTCTACCGCAGATCGGTCTGTCAAAGATGCGATCGAAGAATTGAGAATATCAATTGCGTTACCTACATTGAGAACGTATGAAGACTTGGACAAATAAGCTTGTCCCTTAAGCCATAACCACACAGAATCGTGATCGTACGCTAGATCCACACGTGCGATCGGCTAAAAACCCGAAGTACAAGCTTATTCCACCTCGGCAGCTTCGAGATGACTTGCTTGTGTTTTTAAAACGGTCAGTGAAGGCATAGCAATGGTTACAAAGTTGACCGTTATATGGAGTATCCTAGTTGAGCACGTGATTCCTATTCTTTTTCAAAGTAAGGTCAGGCTTTCAAGGATTGAACGCTTCATTTCGTTTTTTGACTGCAACTCTCATTTTGCTCGTTGCAAGCCGCAATATCATGACTTGCATTACGTAGAATAGTTATGGTACGAGACCCGAACAATGTCAGTTTATCTAACATCGCAGAGGATTATGTCTTCGGTAGAGATGACCTATACTACTACTGTGGCTCTATTTCAATTTTTTTTCCCGCTATGTTAGTGGTAGCAGATTAAACGGTAGTGCTTCTTTTTTGAAACCCCACTAAAATGGCTGTCCTGAATTCAGCACCAGAACGGGGAAAGTTGAAAGAATGGTTAGCAGCTTGTGGCCCGCCCCGTACAATCCCCGTTGCTACTGACACGGTAGCAGTAGTAGTAAAAATATATGCTCAGGATAGCCGACCAACCCGCAACATTCTCTTTTTCGCGACGGACTTTGAACAAAGCCCGCGTTCGTCAACCCCACGTCAGAGGCCCTATTTGCTCTTGAAGAAAAAGTTGCATCCTTGAATGTAGGAACAGCCTTGCACTGCCGTTAGCCCAACGTTTTGAAGAATATGGACTGCTTAAATTTCCTTATCCTTGGAGAGAGCTAAATGTTCTTGGCCATGTATTGAAAGCATGATCTTCAAGGAGAATATCATCCGGTGCTCTACTCCAACGAAGACGACTCCTGGCCACACGAACGACTACTTACATTAAATCATTGCGCCGGCAACCTCACTCAACCACTGCTGTGGAATATCTGAACGAGAGTGTGGTACGTTTAAGATCGAGCTAAGCAATTTGTTCCCTGCCTGAGGAAGATGAAGTCGAAACCAATGGCAAAGAATACAGGGTAGATAGCCGAAACCACGTTGCAAGTGCAAGGAGCGATCGATCCGAGAATTATTTTTAGTCTCATGAATAAATGAAGACATTCAAAATTGTACTTGTAGGTGAAGGGCCTGGAGTATTCCCGGATGCGCAGTCCATCGCTCGTCTGTGACAGCAAGTGAAGCCAGTCGTCGGATGTTGGCTCAGCGTCTCTAGGAGCTAACGAGGTCGTTACGTGCCCTCAGACGGAGGCTTGGACGACTGGTCGATGCTCCAACGATCGTGAAGCTATCATCGCCTGTCCCCTTTTACCAGTAGACACCCTTCGTGAAGACCTTCCCAGCGGACGAAGACCGATAATGCCTGAGTGGAAAGGATGCGAGGCTACTCTGACCGATTAAGAGAACGATGACCGCTTGGCAAAGCATATCAAGGAAATCGCAAGCCACCTACAACCACCCTCACCTTTGAGCAGCCTCACTTCAGCAATTCCTTAGATGTTATGATGATCCTGTTGCAGCAATCGACACTGCAGAATTGCAAGATGCCAGGCTCTTGGCCATGGTCTCCGTAGAATTCAAGGTGGACCATGTCCCACCTTACCTCCTGCTGTACAACAGTTTCAGAACACTGATGAGAGGGAGTCATAAAGGGGCATTCTTTAAAGTGTTACCTGGTGGAGTATGTAAACCCGTAAGTAATTTCCCATTTCCGCATGGTCTGCTAGAGTCTCCTGTTTGTTCTTCGGTCCTGCGATCGAGCCCAGGTAGACCTGAGAGAGAATTTGTTCGATCTCAGCTGTGCTTCAGCTGTAAGGGTAGAGGTAGCGCCAAGCAGGATGCAATACCTGTCCCTTTCCGTAAAACTAATCATTGTTTGTCAATCGTCAAGAATAGTCAAAGCTATGGTTGTTTTTTAAATACCATGGTCGAAGTTTTTTAGAACCAACGATAGGGCCTGAAGTAATCGTCCTATTTGAAATATTGATGAGGTTAGCGTCGGGCATACTTATTCTTAGGATTTTGTGCATGGTCGTCAGAGCACCTACGACCAAATTTCAGTTGTGGTTATGTAATTTAAGAAACTCATGTGCGTACTCTAACAAACGCAAAACCTCTAGATCACCATACCATGTAATCGAACTTGTTTCACTCGCACTGGCCAACCAAACGTGCGATTTTGCATCGCGAAAGTGCGCAGAGCGATGAGATCTTGCAAATAAAATGTTCTATCCAAATTTACGTTCAAGAAAAGACTCAGCAGTTTTTTATGAAGTCAGATCATGTAGGAGTTTTTCTAATTGCAGACCGAGTCGACATTAACTGTTAATCACGCTTTTTGATCTGATTGTGCGCATGCCCACTTCGTGACCTTGGTCACTCGTATCTAGGGCAACGATTTCAGAAGTCTGCTTCGTCCATGAAATCGTGCTGGAGTCCCAACGCAAGAACTGATAGGGATTTCTAAAGACGAAGTTGGCCATCCAGATTACCTTAAAGAAATTGCGCAAAGATATGGGTAAATGCGCTTCTGCGAGTAGGCGAAAACTTTTGCTTAATATGTATACTTAGGTTCGTGCGCGTATGGCTTCCCAGCTGTTCCTTAGAGCAACCATTGAAACATGCGGCAAGATGGCGAGCATTACAAGATTGAGCATAACAAATTCAGCCAGCAGAAGATCGCTTGAAAGATCCGTGCTCAATGCTTTATTAATAAATAAACAGCCGCACGAGCAGCCCGTCTGTACAGCGACAGGCCGTATGAAAGAAATCAAACCAATTGGCAGGGGCAACAGTGAAAGTGCATCCTAACCCATGTCGGCTTTTCAGAGTGCTCCAGAAAACAGCTTGGTGTAGACAATCGTTCGAATTCGTAGCATTTCAATTCGACAGTCGAGTGGCATTGCGAAGTACAGAGAGCTGGTTGAGTAGGTGCTTGTGCATGAGTCTTGGCGTAGTAACGTGAGAATGCGTTTGTCGTAGGTAGCCAATGTAAGAGACAGAAGGAACCAAAAAACGAATAAAAACCGATTGCAAATGGAGGAAGGATGCATGCGCTGCTGCCCTTTCTTCCTTAGCGGGCGCACCGCAGTATTTTTCCATGTTTAACAATTTAAGGAAAAAGTATAACACAAAAAACGCAACTCGTAACAAGAAATACATTATAAGCTGTTGTCTATTGTCCAGATCCTAATGGCTCTCCGAGAAGCCGTGGGTATTTTCAAGGAGCAGTTTAAAGTAGCCTCTACAACCCAAAACCAAACGAAACTAATGACCCGAATCCTGCTTCACCATGAAATTGTTTCAATCTCATTTGCTAAAAGTTGACTTCATTGACGGCCACCGCAGCAGCCTACCATCCAGCTGCCTGAACCTAACCACCACTGCATAAACATCTTGTATGTGACGTCACGGACCCAGTCGTTCGGACCTGCAGACGTTTTCGTTCTTAACGACGGAAAGCGGCATGATGACGTAAGTGAGGTGATCCCCGTATAAACATCTTGCAAGCTTATTAAGATATCAACAATCAAGAGACAACATTTTTATTTCAAATTCTTGCTTTCATGTGAAAAGGAGGCGTCCTCCTAACCGAGGCTAATCAGGTTGGAGACTCCACCTCATCGCTACCGTCATTATGATCTTTACACGAGCTAAAACGACCCCAAGGAAAAATATATAATTTCGAATCGTTTCAAACTCAGGATTACGATAAAGATTTCAAGTTAAAACTATCGTCTTAATCAATACAAGATTGAGTGGAATGTGTCCGCTTCATAGAGTATGTCAGTAAGTGAGAGGAATTGGACAAGACAAAAAAAAATCCACGCTATGGACCGAAGAGCAGAACTCCTTACAATATAATACTGATCGGGAATGGATCTTTAGTTACATGTTCAAGCGGCTGCCAGTCAAACGACAAAAGGAAGGTAACTAGGGAATGTCTTTCATGCAACCGCACCGATGCACGAGTTAATAACAAGTGTTAAATATGAGAAAAAAAAATACTGTGAGACACTAGAGCAATATGGAATGCCCTACTATAACTGTTAGGTGCTCACCCAAAATGTAATTTGCGTAAGACGAATTAAGCAGTTAGAAAGGTAAAATTCCAAATCAACATCGACTTCGTTATTGCATAAATATTCTCAAAAGCCATACCTCGCAATCACAAATCAGGACTTAGACATGTGCAGCCATTAATAAGGTTTTATGCGCAGGCGAGGCCCCTTTAAATTCGAGTCTCTGCAGTTTCAGTTTCATCCAGCGGGAATTTATCTCATTATCATCATTAGCACCTTTTTCGGCTGCTTATTTTTTGTTTAATTGTTGCTTTGTTTTTTGTTTGTTTGTTTGTTTTTGCTTGTACAATTTTTCTTATTTATTTATTCCTTGCTGATATCCTACTTTGAATCCATGAAAACATAGTAACAAATGCAAATGCGAAAATGCAAACGTTCCGTCCCTCACCACCTACGACATATTTTTTGTGCTTCATGCAAGAGCTACTTTCACTCGAAGTGTCCTATTAAAAGTGTATTGAACTACTTTCTAACCCACAATAGGCATTGCCGATGCTTCCTACTAAGTTTACTCTCTTGCTATCCAATCGACGGCGAACGTCTCATACTGACACTCAATGCCTGCGCAATTAAATATCAATCTTCTACCACAATTCAGCTTAAAAAACTACCAGGGCAAAACATAGAATCTCGATGAGATCTTTAATGCTAAAAATTCGTGTAAATATTATGATATCACTGACCTCACGAGGCTAAACAGTGCTTCTGATTCGCCGCTTGGATTTCTTCACATAAATATTGCCTCATTAAGTAAACATAATGACGAATTAGTAACCCTTTTACATCATTTAAAGTATCGGTTCAAGATAATTGGAATCTTGGAGACCCGCATAACCGAGCCCAGTGTCCCTATTGATTTAGAAGAATATGACTTTCTCCACACAAGGACTCTCAGCAACGCGGGTGGGACTGGCGTATACGTACACAATTCCCTTGCGGATGGAGTAAGAGTTAGACAAGACCTTTGCTTTCAAGTCCAACACGCCTTTAAAAAAACGTTAGTAGAAGTAACACAACCTGGAAGGAAAAGTCTAATATGTATATAAATAATATGGAATCTAATATGGAATAATCTATAATGCTTACTTAAGTCCTTGAGGTGATTAAAAGGACGTATAAACTGGTGTCTATAATGGGCAACTTTAATATTCAAACATTCTTGAATATGACAACCCAACGGAAACTTCTAACTTTTATGGTGTATTATCGTCGCATAACTTCCGTCCCTTAATTTTGCATCCTAACCGACTCACAATGCGGTCTCAAACTCTGATTGACAACATTTTTCCCAACGATATAAAGTAATGCGTCAATAAGCGTGAATTTAACATGCGCCATATCAGATAATTTTCCCCAATTTGCTGCCCCAAATTCACTAACTACAGTATGAAAAAGACCAAAATAAAAAATCAAGCGGTAAGTAGCCGCTCGTACAAACATTTTAGTAAAAAATAGTTTATATAAAAGTTGTCTTCTCTGAACTGGGAATCCGTATTCGGCAGCGAAAGAAACACCAGTACTTTAGCAAATTGTCCAGTAAATAAAGTTATTGACATTTTAAATGTAATGGCGCCATACAAAATTTTGGCAAAGAAGTAAGTAAGTCTATAAAAGCAGCCTTGCCATGAAAGTGAGAGATAATTATCTAAAACAATACATGAAAGAAACTAACCAGCAGGAGAAAATTTAAACGTATTCAAACTACAAGAAACATTGAACTCCATTGCTTGTATGATAAGAAAGAGCAAAATTCATGACTATAAAGATCTCTACCTCCAAAATCAGAAAAACATTAAGAGAACTTTAGGATGACATAAGGACAGTAATTATCCTTTATAAAAAAAGAAAGTTCATGACCACGACAATTTGTGACTGCAACGAACGCCTGGTTAGTAATAATAATCGAAAGCATAGCAACTGCTTTCAACGACTTCATTTCCTCCGTCGGTAAACTACAAAACGCTGAAATACCAGCTTCTACATCTACTTTCAAGAGGTGCGTACCACCTCCTGCAAGGCACAGCCTATATCTACCACCTTCCAAACCTAACGAGGTGATGCATATTGTAAACTAGCTTAATATTACCAAATCTTCTGGTCCCTTCAGTATTCCTAGTCGTTCATATAAAATACGTTCGTCCCTGCTCATTCAAGCTCTCTCGTTGCAATGCAGCAGCATGTACGCGCACCTCAAAATTCAGCGCTTTTATATTTAAGGGCATCTTAATTAAGAGTTATCACATTTAAGCGCACCTCAATTCAGCGGTATCTCGCAATATTAGAAAATGGGTCTGTAACTACTGAAATTTTTTTTTAGTGCCAGACTGAAAAACCAGTGTTACTTTTGCTACTTTTAAGGGTTCAGGGAATGTGTCTTGCATGAAAGATTCGTTTATAATAATTGAAATCGGTACAGAGAGGCGCGGTAAAACGAGGGGGCTCGTCTGTAAACCGATTTGGTGTCTCACTGTTGTGCAACATCGCACCATCAAGTTGCGCAGTTTCTTGCTGCTGGTTGCTAACGGGAAGGAGGAGCTAGCAAGGATGGCTGCCAGTCAATATTCGGGTGTACTAAGCCATAAGTGTGGGAACAGCTGACTCCTGTAATGCAACTGAAAACAAGGATACTAGCAGTCGCGACTAGCAAGCGGCGAGTGTTAACGAAGACAAAAGTCGCATGGTCGGGAAACTAGTCTTTGCCGCTACGAAGCGATATGGTTTGTAGAAACAAAGTTGACACTAGAACTTGAAATAAAAATTCTATTCGATCATCGCAAAAATTCTATTTGATCATGTTTTTTAAACATGTGAGTTGCAGGTCATCTATGGCTTTATGATGTCTATGCTTCATTAAAGCTAGAGATGTCCGGCACCATTTTGAATGACGATCTCGTAGCAACGCCTCTCCATCGAAAATGGCTATTCCCGCGAATGTGAAAGACCCACATAAGGTATGAACCGTCAGGTTACGTTCCTCCAAATGGCGCTCCATGAAAAGGCCAATGGCCTTCTGGGAGAGCCATGCCATAACTTTAAAAGGTGCATCTGGACTAAAAGTGAATTCTTCGTTTATTTAGCAAGGGCTTATATTTGTTGTGCTTGTATTATTATCATTGGCGAATATTTCTCTTGAAAAATGAAAGCGAAATCGTGTTTTTCTTTACTGAAAATCAATCTTATTTACGGATTGCATTTCTTTTCAATAAAAACTATTCCTGCCAAAAGCTCTCGTAAGGGAAATTATGACAAGTAAATTAAGAGAAGGGAAGCTGGAGAAAGAAGTTTTCGGAAGTTCTTATGATG
>QQSS02229213.1:0-10352 GCA_003687565.2 Craspedacusta sowerbii | reverse complement strand
ATGAGTGACACCATCTGCTACTGTGCGGACATTCAAGGTCTCATTCGAAGCCTTGGTGTGGAGCACAGCACTGCAGAATGGCGACTGTTTATTGACTCCAGTAAGACGAGTTTGAAGGTGGTATTATTATATAACGGAAACAGATATGCATCAGTACCGGTTGGATACTCCACCCACCTGAAAGAGACGTACGACAACATGTCGCTGCTTCTTGAGAAAATACGCTACCCTGAGTACAAGTGGCGTATCTGTGGTGATTAGAAAGTCATCACTATCCTCATGGGTATGCAGACAGGGTACACCAAGTACTGCTGCTTCATCTGCGAGTAGGTTAGCAGAGATAGAAGGAACCACTGTGTAAAGAGGGATTGGCCTATCAGAGACAACATGCAGCCGCATGGTTCACCGTGACAATGTTATCATGCCACCTCTTCATTTAAAGTTGGGACTGATGAAAAACTTCGTCAAGGCACTAGGCAACGATTCCGATGCCTTTCAGTGCGTGTTGAGTTATGCAAAGTGGAGAAAGGTGTCTTCATTGGTCCACAAATACGGAAGATCATTGCTGATAGATACTTCGACGATTTGCTGGATGGTTTTGCAAGCGAGGCGTGGGTGGCATTCAAGTCAGTTGTAGCCAATTTCCTTGGAAACTGTAAATCACCGACTACGTGACACATGTGCAGGAGTGCATTAGCGCGTAACAGACGGCTCGGCTGCAACATGTCGGTCAAGATCCATCTCCTCGACTCACACCTCGACATCTTCCCCGAGAACCTCGGCTCAGTCAGTGATGAACATGGTGAGCGCTTTCACCAGGACATCTCGGTGATGGAGTCACGCTAACAGGGTCGATGAGTGCAGCTATGCTGGCTGACTACTGCTGGACTCTACAGCGTGACAAGGAAAACACTCAGCATAAACGCAAGTCAAACACAAAGAAATTCAAGCCGACAATCTAATTACATTGCTTATGTTCATTAAAGACTTGTGTTTTCCATTAACTCGATGCTACTGTGTAGTTTGTGTGAAGTGACTCCTATGAATTGTATGCCTTGATACAGTGTTAAAGACTGACCTGTTTGATGTTAGATATCTCAAAAACGGTGGGTGAGAGACACATATGGTTTTCAAATAATGAATCAGCATGTTTCACTTATCTTAGAATGAATATCAGATACCAAGATATCCTCCGACGATTCTTTTTTTTTTTCTTTTCATTCTGTGTTATGTGTCCCCGTCTTAAAAATATTTAAATCCTTAAGCTGCTTGAATTTATGTTGCCGTCAGGGTGCAAAAATTCTTAAAGGCAGTTGCGGGCCAGCTTACAACATGGAAATCAAAGTGTTTAGCACACAATATTCTTTAGAAATTATTATATTCGTTAGGAAATTATTTAGATTTTTCCATAAATATTTTCCCATAAGTATTTATTAGAACATTACTTAAAATTGCCAATAAAACATGAACTCTCACACCCCGAAATCGCTCACTTATGCAAGGACATTTTTTGGGGCACTCCACCCCCTTAATCGACATCTACTTCAGACCCCTCTGAGCTACACTGGATTAATGCAGACATGCCTGGGCGCCATCGGCAATCGCTTTATGTCTTTTCCGCATAGCAATCGCTATAAAATAGAAATCAAAACTTTTTCATTCCTATCGCTTTTGAAAAATAGACCTCCATCGCTTTAAAATAGAGCTCATCGCTATATTATAGCGATCGCTTTCCGTGCCTCTAAGCACAAGTATTTATTTAAAGCGATAGAACATCGCCATACGCTCTATCGCCTTCAGTGGAAACGAGGCTTAACTTGCCGCGGTGCCAGGAGGTTTCCTTGCGAGCACGCTCGTGGTGCAGGTCTTCCTTATATAAGCGATGGCAACATCACGCTTCAATATTCTTTCCGTTTAAGAACTTAGTTAATATGGGATCGCAAGAGTTAAAGCACCTTCGATCTCTCGAATTCGTGGCGGGTCTGCCTCCCAACCAGCAAAAAAAGGTGACTGTATATTGTGTTGTTTGCCGCTGCTTGTAAACCCACTGAAGTCTGTGTTTGCAAGATTTGTTGAGTGCGCGATCTTGCTGGAACAACTAGAAAATGGCGTGTTTTGGGTGATTGACGTTGTTTTCCAATATTGATTCTATCAAAATCGTTCTAAGAAGCCTAAGGTTTCTTGAGATTATAAGAGAGGTTGTAGTTGTTGGTAGACATTGCATTGTCACTAACATCGTTTGGGCCCCAGACGATCTTCCTTGCTCCACTATGAAGATTTGTTTCCTTCTCAACGTGTTTGCTATACCTTTCAGGGATGACGTTGAAAGGTAAACCCAGGCTATTGTTAACCGATTATTTAACATACAAAGCAATCAGTGTAAGTCTTATATTTGCACCAAACGATTGTCGGTAATGGATAGTGTTTATAGTGATGTAGGCATTATGGTATGTAGGTATGAATAGGTATTATGTCATGATAAGTTTCTCATCAACTGCCCTAGTGGAGTACTAGATTATAAAGCTTCAACATGCTCAACGGTTTCTGTAGTGACTTAAAGTTGGAGCTCTTTGCTGTCTGGAGTACTATAACAGACTGAAACAAGCCATCTTGATTCTCCAAATGTTCTTACCTTGTGCATGAGTCATATGTATCTTGGTATGTGTTAAATTTATATTGACATGTTTGTTTTAGCAGGCAGAAGCATGGCTGCAACTGCATAATGACCTTTTTTTAAAGATAATTTAAAAGAGATTTTTGTAATGTATGCAAGAAAAGTTTTTGGAAAGCAGTTGGGTTTTAGAGCCATTTGGCATATTGGATTTGAAGGCAGTCATAGCTGATCTTCTTACTGCTATTTGGAGCTTTACAGAGACCAGACAGTTGGCTTTGCAGTGGAGCACACCCTGGATTCCAATGATTGAAAATTATGCGCATTATACTTTGTCTGGCTAGGCTCAAGTCTGTTCATTACAGCAAATAGCTTTGTTTTTGCTCTAAAAGAAGATGTCAAGTTAAAGTATAGAGACTGCTGGTATTCATTTTTGCTGTCAGGATTGGTCTAATACACATCTATGCTCCTAGCTTTAAATTATAGGATTCATTCAGATAGCTAGGTCCAGAGCTTATTGGTACAATAAGGCAAGTGTGTGACAGAACATACTTGCAGTTGTGTCGATAAGTGACTCGCAAGTCTGATTTGAGCAGCTGACTGCACTGAAGTTTTGGGTAGGATTTATAATGTATCTTGTCCATCATCTTCAAAAGATATTACTCTTTAAGTCTGTAAAGTCTACTTAAATGGGTGGCACACAAGTTTTATTATTTTTCATGTCTTAATTTATGTGTTATAGCATCAACATATGCCTATAATTCAGCTTCATGACCTTCTGTCATGGCATTTTCTTTTTTCCTCTAAACTCCTAGACTATTTGTCTTCAATTGGTTCATGAATTAGTTGAGTCTTCTGGTCAAATCTGCCTCATATCTACAATCAAATGTGCATCGTCTAGTTCGATTGTTCTCTCACAACCTTCGAAACTACGTTAAAAGAGCCTGACCTGCAGAGGGTGAACATGGAAACACTTGCAACTAAATGTGTCTACCAAGCAGCCCGAGAGTACAATTACTCTAACCTTTAAAGTTTTGGTTTGAAATCTTATAGTCCTTATGTTATGCTCATCCACAGCTATCATAGCATACTCCTTGTCCTCTTGCAGTTGCAGATTTGTTGTGCATACGATCTACCTTTCCATAAGAGGAGACTAGAATTTGGAGATTTTTAAGGCGTACCTCACTAGTACAAGTGTGTGTGGTCAATGCAAACATAGCATCAAAAGATGCAGACGCCATGACATTTCCTGCATTCATTGTTGCAATTATGATGGATTGATGCTGGGAAATGTTAATAAAAGTTTGGGTTTAAATATTGTAAATATTTTAAACTAACATGCCCAAATATGAGGCACTATTAAAAGACCTATGCTTGAGAAACAGAGTTTTTAGTGATTGGTGTCTGGGAACAGCTTGATTTATTTTGCTTGATTTTATTGATTGATGTTTCTCAGTGAAACTACTTATGTGACTACCCCATGTAAATTTTGAGAGTGTTGAGCAACCTTTGAGTTTTCGCGAAACATGGTGAAAGATATTTGTCTTTCTTTTTGGCTTTCGTTGTAGGTTGATTTTTTTTTATTCTTAAATCTAAATTTTTTATCGATTTTAGAGTTTGCAAGATCTGGTTTGTCCACATATTGAGTCATTCAATTATTTCTTGAAAGACGGTCTGAAACTGGGCGTTCAGGTTGGTTGTTTGTTTTCATTACTTATAAAGACTTTAAGTGGTTATGTTTGCAGCAAATTGTGAAAGCGTACTGGACTTCTGGATGCCCATGGGTGCCTGCACCGAAAGCATAGGTGATACAAGCATATTTCTTGCTGATGCGTAACTTGAAACTAGCTCGAAGATGTCAATATTGTATTTCAATTGTGGCAGCAAGCTGTGAGAATAATTGCACTCTCGAATTATGATGCCCCTACATCTTAAAAATGCTGAAACGCGACGATGCTTTTAAAGTTAACATATTTTCTTTTCTTTGTGCATGAACGGTGCGTTAGCTGGCTCCCAATAACTCAGCAAAAAATATTCTGTTTTTTTTTTTTCGCTTTCAACATGATCACTGGAACAGCAATTCCTTGCGACTTTCTATGCCATCGAGGCGAACTCAACCGTATGCTACCCACGGTACTAAGTTTCAAGTGCACGCTTATACAACTATGAGCGTATGTTCTGCTTGGACGTAATATTCGCTAAGGACAGAGGCATTAATATATTGAGGGAGTTCATTTATTTACATCTGTTTCATATACACAGGTGTTACATCGATGTTTGCTACTTATTGATTACGAGCCCCGTTACCGGTGTCCAGTGGAATACAATGCATTTAGCTCATTCCTGAAAACTGGTTTCATTCTGTAATACTCTATTTACTATTGCGAATGTTTGGTAAAACGTGCGGCCATTAATGTGGACGATGAATTCGCAATATTCGAACTATACTACCTTTCCTCTAGCAGGTGCTTCCCTTACTTTCATGACTGCATTTCATTGTACCCTATATTTGCTTTGCTTGCACATGTGTCTATACCTAAGCATTTTATTCAATATTCTTTATACTTGTTGTTTGTTTGCACAATGTATTGTTATTTTGTTTTTCGATTCCGTTCTGTATTGTCCTTGTATTTTGTATTTTTAATATGAAGAAGGTGGCATCCTCAATGTTATTAGTCCCGGCTGCTGACCATGTTTCCTATTCCAATGAATTATTTTGTGATAGAACCGCATCATACATGTCCATAATTATATTTGAATTTTTGTTGAAGCACGAAATTTTGCCTGGCGTTTTTGGAAATTTTTATGGAAATTCTCTCCTGGAGAATTGCTAAGGCACAGCAACTATATCTGCGCCAAGCATCTCTGAACCCGACATAATTATTATTCACAGGATTGGTTTGGAGTTGGATTTCTGCAAGTAAAGCAAAGGGATGTTGTAGTAAATTTTCGAATTTTACGGCGCTTTTCTGATGGGAAGAACATTTTATGCATCGAATCAGTGCGGGAGACCTTGACTTGATATAATATGTTTGACGTCTCCATCTAACCTTAGACCATTTCGCTATGTATTATTTGTTTATTTCATGGTTTAAATATGACTGGCGTCTGAGGTCTGCTTCTTGAATGTATGTACTAGGTACTGCAGCAAGTGCATATATCTTGTTGCTCGATCCGCAATTGCTTGTTTATTTGTATCCACCTGATGGTGTAGAGTGCGAGTGGCATGAATAAGTGTGAAGTGTTAGGTATTGAGAGCGGACGTGCTTGCTGGTATTGTGCTCGTACGCTACGGTCTGTTGCTCCATCTCTTCTTACTTGAAGTGTCAAGAAATAGCATGGAGTACCTTTCTGAATGCACTAAATATGGGCAAGGATTAGACTGCATCTGTTTTGTAAGTGAAGATGTCCACGAAAAACGACAGGAATCTAAGTTCGGCGTCCGAAATTACTTTAAAGCTAGCTTATACAAGACGCTGATGAAAGTGCGACCAATAGCAGGATTGGAAGTTTTTCCTAATGCTGCGGGTAATTTACGCTAGTCGTGAAGTTAACCACGCCCGCAAGCTTTAATGTGCCTTGTTAAGAAAATAACATGGAAATCAACTCTAGAAACGGGAATAGTCTTTTTTACACACATGCACACACACACACACACACACACACACACACACACACACACACACACACACACACACACACACACACACACACACACAGAGATAGGCCACAAGTTCATGGTCTTTTACGAAACAGGTATTGTTGATTTCTTATGGAAAAATGACGTTACTACTTATTGTTACGGTTCGTTCATTTTTTTTACCAGCTTCAGACTAAACGACAAATTTTTGCCTTCTTCAGAACTCCTATCCACTCTTATCCATGTAAATCATGACGTATTGTGGTATTATGCGTGATTGTGCTTTATTGGTCTGTAATGCACGCTTGGCAGTTCTTTTGTAGAGTAAGGGGTGGTTTATTAAGTGGTGTGTAGGATAGGCAAGGCCGGATTTCAAGTATTGAATTCACGATTATGGTCTACAGGCTATTCGCCTCCATATGAAACTTATTCTTGTCTTAAAATGTTCACTAGAGGATAGTATGACTAGATATTTTTCAGGGGATAGTATGATGACCATATGATACCTTGATGCAACCTGTTTTCCCTTAGCATAATCTAGTGTCAATTTTTTGCATGATTAGATATGCTATCTGTTTGTGCCGGTTTGTTTTTGTTGCATATTTATTTTTATTCAGTGCGCCTGAAATCATTCCATTAATGTTCAGCTATAAAGTTGCGCATGATTTTGCCTTCAGGACATTCCGCCACAATATTTCGAGCTTGCTGATGGCCGTCATGCTGAGCTCTCTATTCTGGTAGGCATGTGAATCGTATTTCCTTGCAGTGTTGTGCTCTTGCATATTCTACTTACAAATCTTGTGTGCGTGTGGATTTGCCGGTCAACTACTGAGCGGCTTGATGTTGTTGCTACTTAAGGAATTGTATGCTGAAATGCAGAGAAGCGTTCACATTTTCATGCGACTGCTGATTTTCTACCGTAATTTCCTTATGAGGAATTATCTCATGCATTTGTCTCCTGTATGCTGTGTCTTGCAATTAGTAGCTTGCTTAATTGTTTGTTAATATCCGTATCAATCTTCTGATGCAAATCTGGATGAACCTCATAGGCTCATTCTGAAATTAGGAGAATAAAGCTTTGTACTCAATATTTCTTTTGCAATGTTGGCGTTCTGTAAACTTTTGGACCTTAATGCAGCATAAAGCTATTTTCGTTTTTGTTTGTTTATGTTAAGGATGCCAATGTTGGAGTTCCTACTGTAGACGAAGCCAACCTTTATGCCAAAAATATTCAAGTTTATCCATCAGAGGTATTTTGTTGTAGATGCTAATATGGCATATTTCCATCTTTTCAATCCTTCAACTCCTTTTTATGTATTTCAAAGCCGGAGTTCTTTGTTTGGCTTTGTGAAATTCCGGGAATTCAATTGTGTAACCTTTTTATTGACTTGAATATTCGTGTGTTTGTTACATTATCTTGCAACTTACGTTTGGTCCGAGTTTTGAACTGTTTTCAGCTGTCTGCTGTATTTATTTGTCTATGGGTTTGTTCAACTTGAATTGATGACTAGGTGCTTGTCCTTATTGTGGCCCATAGTTGCCTTCTCTTTTGTTTGCAGTGTCGTGAACTCCATGCAACATACAAAGCCAAGTTACAAGTTACTTTGCAGTGGAAGCTCAATGATGTTCTTCAAGGCTCAATCTCTAAGGCCATTGCTCAAGTTCCTATTATGGTTAAGGTATTAATGTCATAATGAAAAATGTTTCGAATTCTTGTAAGTATATGACCTGTCAATATTGTCTTGAATTAATGATCAGTTATATTTAATTTATTTCCTGTCATTAATTAATGAAATTAGCTGTATTCTTTTCTTTGCATAATGTTTGATTGTTTTTCTTTGCAACAAGCTGGGTCTTATATTTAGTCACAGAATTGTTCTTTGGCTAAACTGACCCCTAAGAAGTTGGTTGAATGTCACGAAGAAGCTGAAGAATGGGGAGGCTACTTTATTGTTAATGGAAACGAGAAAATAATTCGCATGCTCATTATGCCTCGTCGAAATTATGTAAGTTTGTTGTCATTGTCATGTTTTTTTTGTGTGTGTGCATGAGAAAAAACAAGGATTATTGCTTGCTTTCTCGCAGAATTTGGCGATTTATTATAATTTTTTTCGTAAGAGGATCCTGTCGAATTGGTTGAACACAATATGTTTTTCTGATCAAGGTTTAGACCAAAATTTATGAACCAGTATTTTTTTCTATCTGCGGATGGATGCTCATCTGCCCCATTATACAAGTACTGATAGTTCGTGCCATCATGAAACGCCGTGTAGTGTTTCAGTCCTCCCCTATCTTGATATCTATTTCTTAGCTTCTAACGAGCTCTCTCTTATGTTTATGTTACTTATAAATTGCATGGGACGCTGTGTAAGAAAAGGAAGATGAACTCATAATTTTAGAAGCTTAACATGTTCCTGGCTTTGAAAAGGGCGTTTTCATCCTCAGTTATGACCTTGTCTCATACTATGAACTGGGATTGCAAGTTCTAGTGAATTTGTTTGCTGCCTATGCATTTCATGACCGTAATGCCTATCTTGTAATTGAACGTACTTGAGTTGTTAAGATATGCTACTTTCTCTCTCTCTCTCTCTCTCTCTCTCTCTCTCTCTCGCTCTCCCCCACCCCCATCTCTCAGAATGCATGAATGCAGATGTTTATCCCTGTGTACGTTCATTGTTGTACCACGCAAAACTCGGGAGGCTTTATGAAGCTGAACCAGTTTTAACGATATTAGAACGAGCCTTTCGTTGTTGCTGTCCTATTTCTGGCTTAGATGTTTGCTCATTGTCTCTAGCCTATGGCTATGATAAGGCCATCATGGAAGGGACGAGGTCCTCTCTTCACAGAATTCGGTGTTTCTATCCGTTGCATCAAACGAGACCAGACGGGAAACACCAATGTTTTACACTATCTTGCTGATGGGTCTTGCACACTCTCGTTTATATACAGGAAGGAGCAGTTTTTTGTTCCGCTCGGCATTATGCTTAGGGTGGGTATCCACACGTTTGGTAAGCATTTTACGGTTTTTTGTTTTGCTTCTTAAGGCAGTGTTCGTTGGTTAGAGCTTTGCAACATCTTGGTATTGCTTCTTCTGCTGTTTTGTCTTCACATTGCCTGTTTGATGGATCTGTCATAACCGTTAAATTTTTTTCGCATGTTGCGATTCGTATTAACCTGGGCTTTTCCCCTTGCATTAACCTTGCAACTTGAGAAGCGCAATAGCTGGTATATGTGTACAGATTTTCGTCTGACATGTCAATGGTTTAAAAATTAGTTTATTTATCTGTTTTATGTCAGATCATGCATGTTCTATAAGACTTAATAGTTAGTGGGTCTGGGCGATGCTTAGTTTGGATGGATACAACGAAGTTCAAAGGTGGTTTTTCTTTTAACTTCAGTTCGTGTTTTTTCTTGTGGATTTGGGTCAAGTATTATGAAACCAAATTCAATTTGAAGCACACTAGTAGGTAGGGACATGTGGGCGCTAAAATAGCGTGAGATCTTTCGATTCCTTTATTATTGGGGCTTGCATTTTCCTTTAAAAACTGGATTGCAACTTTATTTGACAAAGGAGCTCTTTTAAAAGTGACGCTGTTGAATGCCTTTCATGTTCGTGTAGCAATGATCGATTGCAGTTTTCTAATAAACCAGAAATTTAATGTCTTGTAATATCTACGTGTTGGATTCTATGCGCTCTAGTTGATGTAATAGGAAACAACAAATCACTATCGACCAGTCATGCGCTGCAAAAACGCCGAGTATAAATTTTTGAAGAAACTCATGGGCATTAGAATGCTCCGTTCAAGATATCATGCAAAACATATGGTCTCAAGCTTAATTGTGGTGATCATCAATTTTTTTCTCTCGTCAGTAGCTGGATGTGCGTGATATTGAACTTAAACCATGTATCTCTGTTGCAGGCTTTCTCAAATGCATCAGATCAATTAATGTACTCGCAGCTAGTGGCTGGTCTCGAGGATGATGTGTTTGTTAAGGATGCTGTAGCAGATATGCTTAGAACTACGCACAAGGAGGGTTTAAGTTCACAGAAGTCGGTATTGAAGTACATTGGTAAGCGCTTCTGTTTAGTATATATATATA